>BQNB010007230.1:73156-94315 GCA_026074375.1 Tanacetum coccineum | reverse complement strand
TGGGGAAACGACCCGGGTGATTATATTTATCCGGTTAAATATACGTATTATATATTATATTATATATATTTTTAAGAGTGAATTTTCCTTAGGGAATTTTCTTAATTGCTCTTTGAAGTATTTTATTTTTATAGTATATTTTATTGTGTATCTAAACTGCAATCAGTTTTTGGCGCCGTTGCCGGGGACTAGTGCTTAAGATTCCTTCGTTTTTAGTTTATTTGGTTTGAAGATCCTTTCGCCCTCGAAAGTTTCATTCTTGTTTTATAATTCAAAAATCCAAAAAAATCATAAAATATAAAAAAGTAAAAAAAAATATTTTCCTTTTCTTTTTAGTATAAGTAAAAGATAAAAATATATATAAAAAAAATAAAAAAATCTTCCTTTTTAATAAAGAAATAAAAGTCACCAATTGGTAAAAATACCAGAATATAATACTCTCAACGGAGGTATTATCATAATCAATTCCGGTGAACTTGTTGGTTCCCAAATCGAACTAAAGATTTAACACTTGCCATTTGTGTCTCTACGAAGTACGGCTCACCTTGAAAAGCAATTTTTGAGAGCTACCGTGAAGTAGTTGATTATTTGGTTTAAGTCTCTTCCGTGTAATCGTTAAAATTTTTTGTTAATAAATATTCAAAAATCCAAAAAAAAAAAAAAATTAGTGTAGAATTTTACTTTCAATTTTTAAACTTTTCTTGATTTTCTTTAGTGCATGCGCACTCGATCTCAAGCTCGTAATCGAAATCGTCGACAACAACAATTAACAACGGTTATTGTTGAGGAACCCGAGTTTCCAATGGCCGACAATCGTACCATGGCTCAAATGCTACAAGCTCCCATCGAGGGATACGAAGATGCAATAGTTGTTCCACCGATTAATGCTAACAATTTCGAGCTTAAACAACCTTTAATCAATCTTGTGAAAGTAATAAGTTTACGGGTAGACAAGACCCTCACAATCACCTTCGATTTTTCAACAAAGTCACTTCAACGTTTAGACATCTCGAAGTTCCGAACACTTCGATTAAGCTTTTGCTTTTTCCTTTCTCTCTAGACGGTGAAGCCCGAGATTGGTTAGATATGGAAACACTCTTGTTCAATTCCTCTCTTGGATGACCCTTGTTTTAAAATTCATAAATCATTCTTCCCACCTTCGAAAACAACTTACCTTCGGAACAAAATCACTACTTTTTACCAAAAACCAAACGAAACTTTCAACGAAGCATGGGAATGTTTCAAAGGACTTCTTCATCAATGTCCTCATCATGGTTTTTCGGAATTACACCAACTTGATACGTTTTACGATGCCTTGAATACCAATGATCAAGATGCCTTAGATTCCGCCATGGGTGGCAATTTTCTAGACAAGATGCCTCGTGATGGTTTAGCCATAATCGAAAGTAAATCAAAGTGCGCTTACTCAAGAACGTCGCTCTAAATGATTCAAGAGCGATTATGAATGCTCCGTCTTCTACTTCTTCACCTTCCGATAATTCTTTCGAGATTCAACAAATGGCCGCCTTACTTGAAGATAAAATGAATATTCGAATGAGCCGTTTAGAGAAAGCAATTAGTAAAAAGAATGCTACGACTCCTGCTACCGTCAAAGAGTCGAGAAGTTTGTTGTGTTCACATGTGGTTCAAAACCAAATTTTCAACAATTGTCGTTTAACTTGGATCGAATTTCCTGTTTTTCAAGTAATATTCATCAATTCCAACAAATCGCCGCGTTGGCAATTTTGTTCAAAGGAATTCTAATTTGGCAAACCATATGAGGGACCACCGGGTTTCAATCTGACCAAATGTTCAAAGCAACCAAGGAAACCAAAGCCGATATCAAGGAAACAATTTCAATTCGAATCAAAACCGTGGAGGAAATTTCAACCAAAACCGCCAAAACAATCAAGGAGCCGTTTATCAAGCCCCACCATACCAACCACCAACAAATCAACCTTTGGTTAATCAAGCTTTACCTCCCGTTTCACAAATTCAAGGTGTGTCTAAAACGGATTTTGAAAGTTATGCTAAGGCTAATGATGCAAACATGAATAACTTGCAAATGAAGTTGGATAATTTTCAAAGAAACCAAAACGATTTTCAAAGAAGTTATAACGATTCTCAAAAGAAACAAGATGATTTTCAAAACTTGATGCTAGGTTTTATGCAAAATTATCACAACAACAGCACCGCTTCCACTTCAAGACCGGGTACTCTTCCAAGTCAAACCGTAACTAACCCTCGTCAGCAAATTAATGCTATCACCACAAGGAGCGGTAAGACTTTGAGGACCTTGACTTCTTGTTCCTACCACCGTTATTTCAATTCCCTTTAAAAATGTACCCGAACAAAACCGGAGGACGTAAACGGAAAAAGTGCAAATAATCTAAAATATTGGAAAATACCGCTCATGTCCCACCTCCGGAAGATGAGTTCAAATTTTCATTGAAATCCAAACCAAGCAAGTAAATGTTAATGTGAAATTCAAGATCTAAATTCTCAAGACCTAATTCGTTTCCTCTAAACTTCCATACCCGAGAGGATGGAGTGGAGAGAACGATAAACCAGTGATCAACATAAGCAGGTTCTTGAGATGTTCATAGCTAACTCGTTTAGAGATTGGATTGAAATATGCTCTTGTCGAAATGCCAAAGTTCAACGAATGGTTAAGCTCGTTGCTAAGGAACAAAGAGAAACTCGAGGAGATCGCTATTACGACTGTGAATGCTGAATGTTCTGCCATCATCATGAACAAAGTCCCCAAGAAGCTCAAAGATCCGGGAAAATTTCTTATCCCAGGTGCTTTACAAGGACCCAATAGGACTAGTGCTTTAGCCGATTCAGGAGCTAGCATTAACCTTTTACCTCATTCTATCTACAAAAAACTTGGGCTTGAAGCTTTGACTCCTACTCGTATGACACTCGAGCTTGCCAATCGTTCGATTACTCACCCGATGGGCATAGCCGAGGATGTTGTAATTAGAGTCGATGGTTTCACTTTTCTTGCGGATTTTGTGGTAGTTAATTTTAAACCCGATCCGAGAGTGCCTATTATTTTAGGAAGACCCTTCCTTCGCACCGCAAAAGCTCTCATTGATTTGTACGAAGAAACTTTGACTTTAAGAGTAGGAAAAGAAGAACTTGTTTATTATGCCGATAAATCTGAGAAAAACAAGGAAAAGAATTTTGTTCATGCTATTTCTATCATTGATTTTTTAAAAGACGATCCGTTTAGTGGCAGTACCACTAATAATCTTCCTCCTAGTTCTTCTCTGATGAAGACTAGTGATAATTTAGAGAAATTCGCCGATGAACTTGCTCCTCTTGATTCGTTACCATGGGGTAATAATGATTCGACTCTTAAGAAGGATTTTCATGAAGAAACGTTTCAAGTTTACTTAAATCCTCTTTTCGAATTGGATGATAATTTCAAATATAGCAACGTGAATCCTCTCTTTGATGGAGACGGATAAGGATGCGAGATTATGTCTCTTCTTTCCTTTACCACTTACTTCACCGGAAGAAAGTGAATTTAAAGCTTATCTTGAAAGAGATTCGATTTCCACGGGTAATTGATATTACCTCCCTCCCACCTTGAAGTTTCAGTGCAATCCGTACTTCCCTCTACTCTCCCGGAGAGAAGGGGTTTATCATGGAAGACGCCGATGTTTTTCTCGTTGGTCCGATTTGTGTGGAAAATGATGACTCGAATTGCGATAAGGAAAAAGATAATTTGTCTCCTGGCAACTTACTTACATAAAAAACCAAAACCTCTTTCTCAAGCAGTTAAAGAAATGAAGATTGAGAAAGACATAGTTTCAAGTGATGTTCCAATCCATACTATTGTTATGCCAATTAGAATCACTTTTGACAATCCGATTGATTTTAATGATCATTTCTCCAACACAAAGATTTTTAAAAGGTACTTAACCTCACTGTTACTTGATTCCACACGAATCTCATGTATTTACAACTCCTTTGTTAGATTCTGACTCGCCTTTCATTGCAGAGTTGTCGGCTAGTGTTACCTTGAATTCTCTTGGAAACGAGGACAAATTATTCAAACCAGGTATCCTAGTCTATCATACCATTCATGATAAAAATCTTGTTACATTGGAGGAGAATTTAAAAGAGAACATTTCCTCCGGGACTCTTTTAGTTTTCAAAGAACCGTCATTTCTTCTGCCTCCGCCAGAACCACCGGATGATTTTTTGAATTTTGAGCCCAACTTGGTTATGAAGAATGTTATGCTTAATGAAGATTTCTACCAAAGCAAGAAGACGTTATCTTTAAATGTTGAAGATGTCAATTCCTTCACATTTATCATTTGGATTTTTCTTCCACATTTCACTTATCCCGAGGAATCACCTTTGATTTTCTCCTTTAGGAGTGAGACTTTTGTTTTTGACCCCGGCATCGTCACGTTTCATAAACCAGTGGTAGTTTCAATGAAAGTTTTCCATTTGCTCTCCCTAAGGACGAATTAATTCAGGGATCGAGTCAAGCTTGTGACTCGGTGACCAAAAACAAGCCGCTTCGTGGGAGTTCACCCCATGCTTATCCATTCTCTTTCTATTTTCTTAAATAATGTGTTGTGATGTGTTGTGATGTGTTGTGGCTATCCTCTTCCCGTTTCTTGTTGTTTGTTGTTTGTTGTGATTTTTGTAGGATTAACCCAAAAATTTCTGAAGCCTCTCGTGTCCGGTGTTGTATTCCGTTTCACTCGAGCTTCTCATCCTTTGTGTGAAATTAGTTAGGGGAAATCCAATATCCTTTCATCTTATCGATTCACGTTTATCTTTGCATAATTCATGAACGACTTAGATTTATGTAGAGACCCGCCTTTAAACATTGAGGACAATGTTTCGTTTTAGTTTGGGGAGGGAATCTATCGATTTGATGTTGCCTGCTTATTGTTTTGTTCTCACGTACCCGTTTTCCCACAAAAATAGCAAAAAATTTAAATTTTTAAGATCTTATTTGTAGAAAAAAAAATATATATATAAAAATATTAGTAGTTGAAAATATAAAAAAAAATAAAAAAAAGTGTTAAGACACGAATGTAGGTTTTCCGTTGATAAGAATAAGAAGTAATTTTTTGACCCGATCGTACGTGTAGAGTTCTAGCTTTCTCCCTTAACAATTAATGATGATAGTTTGTGCTAGTCTCATGTAGACTTTAAACATGCTAGACTTGAAATCATTAGTAAATGAAAACTTGTGCTAATCTCAAGTAGATTTTAAATATGCCGAGTTGGATTTTATATAGGCTAAGTATTTGCGAATTTCTTCATTAGAGATTTTAAATTGCAAAGAATAAGAGATGATAGTGTTGATTACGAATTAGGATGCTAAACAAAGTTTATTTGGAAAATTTAAAGGCTTATAAGAATAACTTGTGGTTTTTCTTTCCGAGTTCTTAAATGATTAATTAATCGTGGTTCTCTTTCAATTTTTACATAATTAGAGTTTTTACTCTTAAAAGTTAATCTCATATTCAGAGAAAAAAAGCTTTATCGTTTGTTGAAGTGCATAACATCATTGGTAAATAAGAATTTTAGTTCAAGTTTATACTTTGGTTTTCTTAAACAAAATTTTTCTATTTGCAAAAATAATGTGTTAAATTAATTAATTAATATAATCAAAAAAAAAATCTATAAAAATGTAGTTGGTGAATAAAAAGGATGCAAGTTATAAATCCTTAGTATTAATAATTTGACAAATTCTTCGTTTAATGTACATGGCAATATTATCAACCCCCCACCAACCACATTTGTCGGTCGCTCCAGATGTGACATCGAAAGAAAGGGTGGAGGATGTATATTTAGGGTTGGTATCATAATAAGTACACGAGCTCTTGTCGGAGGCGTGGCCGATGTGTCGTCGAAAGAAAAGTGATACCGATTCCTAGCCTAATAATGTAAATAGTAATAATAATGTTGCAAGTTAGAAAATAAATAGTAAAAGTTTCATTTTCTAAAACCAAGGTATTCTTTTGAACTAAGGTTTGCAAAAGTCTACAAGGCTTTTTCATCGGAAGTTCATGCGTTTCGATTAGTATTCTCCGGATGGGGTGTCAAAAGCCTTAGCACTTACCCGATGACGGTGGGATGTTAGAGAAGAAAGTCATTCATGGGACAAGTGAACCAACGATGTCTTAGCTAAAGAGGTTTTTGTTTGCTTTGAGTCGTGATTAACATATTAGCCCAAAAGGCCCATGTGTAAAGCTTGGTCGGATTTCAACTATCTAAATATGTGGATTTAATGGTTTAAATTAATTTGAACACACACACCTAAATATATGATTTATGTCGGGAAGAGGAATTCACAAGTTGTAATTATAAGTAGTCTTAGCATCTTAGCTCGTACTTAACGGTGATCTTATTTTTTTAAGCTTAGCATGGGAAAAGTGAAAAATCAGGGATGATGAAGTTATCTTTTAGACACTTAATTGTGCTTTTTATTCTATGATCCTTAAAGTTACCAATGAGGTAATGAAAACAATACATTATGTCAACACAAATAAGTTGTAGTTAGGTAGTTAATTATCAAGAAAAATCATAAAAAGAGAAAAATCTTTGAAAATGGGAAATCGGGTGTTTTATAACTTGTGATCTCTTAACTCTCTCAACAAAAATCTTTGCTACTTTTCAAAGGTTTAGTTTGGGGAAGTTTCGAGGTATTTGGTTATAAGGCATGTGATATTGCGTGAGGACACGCAATCGTTTAGTTTGGGGAATTTTGATAAGTGTAAAATACACATATCCATTTATGCTTAAAATAGCCCAATTAAACCCAAAACAGACCAAAAATGGCAACAATATGCTTGTATTTGTGTTTTGTGTGTGCAGGTACGGATATATCAAAAATCACAAGAAAACCGTCAAAAACGGGCAAGCACGGACACGAGAACGGAAGAGTGTACAAAAGCCGGAAGCAAAGCCATGAAAAAGTCAACCCTCAGTCAAGCAGTCAAAGGAAAGTCAAACCATGGTCAACAGAAGTCAACCATAAAAAGACAAAATCCCTAAATTGCCATTTCAGTCCCTCAACTTTCAGAAAAGTCCAAAAATAGTCCCTAAACCCTTATTGGGCCTCAAAACCCTAAAAAACCTTACCCGGATACTATTTAAACCAAAAGCCCAATCCATAAGCCCATTATACTAGTCCATTAACCTTTTCATAAACCACAAGGACCTATGATGCCATTTTCAAAACTTTGTTTTACACTACAAATGGGAAAAACAAAGACAAGGGCCATATTTGCAATTTCCTCAAACTTCAAACTGAATTTTTACTCTTTCAGTTAAAACAAATGGCGCCAAACCCAAACACTATTCACCCGTCTTCTTCATTTCACCAAGCTGTAAAAACAAAGGGCTTTCTACAATTGAGGGGTACGGAGGTCTATTCAAGAGCTCCTAAACACAATGGCAAGGTTAATTCAGTCAAATCAAGAGCAATCATTAGTCACTCAAACAATGAAGCACACGTCAGCCTGAAGAAAGCACACATGGATGTGGGTTTTGCACTCATTTCACTCAGAAAAGAAACACAAGTGAGCCTCAAACGGATTGCCAGCTTGGCAATCCGTGTGAGGTCACTTAGTGATCTAACGGCTCAAAATGTTGACCCAATGATTGGTTGATCTAATGGCAGAGATTGATGGGCGCCTCTAACAAACTCAAGGCCTAGAAGCTTCATGGATCAGCTATAAATAAGACCTTCCATCACACACACCAAGGGATCTTTTTCCTTTCTAGTTTTTTAGCTTAGTGTAGCTTTTAAAAGCTTATTGTAATTTTGATCAAGTTGTAATTCCTTTTTAAGTAATGTAATTCAGTTTTAATTAATGAAACTTAGTTTAATTTTGTCACAAGTTTTTTTTTACTTTCAACTCATAAGCTCTCTCAATAAGCCTGACTGTCTCAATAAGCTAATAAGCTCATATTAAGCTCTCAAGAGTCTCTAAGCTCTTGATTTGAGCTTAACCAATCTTAATATACCTTAACTTTAAAATCAGAAGTTTACCTATGCATTTTGGACTTATTGACCTTTTGGAAGGGGAGCTTAATTTGGAAGAGCTCCCAAGGACTTTTACCCTAGCTTAATTATAAGCTAGGGAGCTTGTAGCAAAGCTCTAAGAGCCATTAAGCCTTGTTTAGCTAGGCCACTTGTAAGTTCTCTTTTAAATTTCACTGTCACTTAATTTTTTAGCTTAATATCTACTTAAGTACTTATTAGTCTAAATTCTGCTTATTTGATTATTTGTGTTGACTTATGCTTATTTGTACTTCTTATCTATTTCTGATCATATATTGTTAGATTATTAGTTATAGAAGTTAGATTTTCATTTCTATCTTATAAACCATAGAAAACCAAAAATATTAGTTAGTTATATCATAGATCTTAATTCTAGCTTAAATTAGTTGTTAATTTGTGTCAATTAGGTTTGAATTAAGCTAGTTAATGTCTGGTAATCAAGTTTTCTTAAATAATTTTCAATTCAAAAGCTTTTTCAAATCTGTCTCAAAGTTAAAGGAGTGTTTGCTTTAAGCATTTTTGACCTCAAAAAAATCAAAACACTTTGTTCAAATTATATGAGCTAGTTGTATTTTCATTTAAGATTAGTTTCAATTCAGTTTTCAAAAGTTAATTTGCAAAAATTAAATAGTTATGTTTATATTAATCATTTCAGCACCAGGGCATTTTGTTCCTTTCTTCTTGTTATTGATTGTTTGATCCAAGCCACTTAAGGCTTGGTTGTAACATTCCGTATTTTCAGGTCATTTTCGACGTCATCTATTTTACTAATTATTTATTTTTTCTTTCTCGTACGCGTTTACTTTTATTTTTAATAGTTAAATCGCGTAAGTTAAAAATTATCGTTTAGCATAAACGGACAAGTCAACTACAAGAAGACAAAAAACCCAAAGTTACAAATTCTAGTCCCTTAATTTTTCCAAATACACAAATGGTCTTTGAAGTGTAATGGGCCCTAAACCTATCAAAACACACAGTCAAACACGGATCCCAAAGCCCAAATCAAAAGCCCCATAACCCGCCACAACCCTAAACCAGTAACCTTTTATAAAAATCTAGGGCCATTTCTGCCATTATTGAAAGTTATTTAACACTACACCTTTTCATATTACAAACACAAGGACTCAACTTGCCATTTGCCCAAACTTACCCCATTTACCCCCCTCAGTCAAAAACAGGCGGGAAAGTCTGTTTTAACTATTCATCATCACCTTCGCCATTTAACTCAGGGTAAAACAAAGGGCTTTAGCAAATTGAAGGTTCAAAAGAGTAATTTAAGGGGTCAAGATATCAAGAAGGCAAGATTAACACATCATCAGAAGGTCCTTTAGTTGGTGGAAACCACAAGGAAATTCCATGTCAATATGAAGAAAGCACAGAGAATGGGGATATTTAAACTCTTGGTTCACTCTCATAGAAAGTACAAGGTCACATCACACGGATTGCCATGCTGGCAATCCGTGTAATTATCAAAAGAGATCCAACGGAGATAATCTTCCAATCATTGAGATAATGAATGGCAGAGATTGATAAGACCTCAAGGGGCTAGAAGGTTCAGCAGCAGGCTATAAAAGGCCCTCACTCACACAGTATACGACATGATTATTTTCTTTTCCTGTTTTAGAGGGTAGCTTAGTAGAATTTAGCTTAAATATAGCTTATTGCAATTTCCTTTTTTAATTCAGTTGTAATTTTCTTTTAAATCATAGTAATACAAGTTTATTTTATGACAGTCTCGTTTTAACTCTTAAATACTTTGTCATAAGCTCTTTTAAATTTCACTCATAAGCTCTTATTTCTTCTCAAAGGTTAAGCTATTGTTCCAATAAGCTCAAATAAGCTCTTACTAGTCTAATATAGCTAGCAATTGAGCTAAAATCATACCTTAATCTACTAAGTCTTATAAACTAGTTTAAACCTTAACTATTATAAGACCTAAAAGACTTTTTGAATTGGGATTCAATCATGGAAGGAATCCCAAGGACTTTTACTAGCTTATCCATAAGGATAAGCTAGAGCTGTAGATAAGCTCAAAGAGCCTAAAAGCTTCTATTGAGCTGAAGCATTCTGTAAGTCTTCTATTTACTTTTTTGTCATTTAAGTTTTAGCTTAAATAATTGCTTATTAGTGTAAACTGCTTATTTGCTTAATCTGCCTGCTAATTAGTGCTTATTTGTTCTTATTTTAGCTATTTAAGTGAGTTTGCTTTCCTGTTTTTAGATTTTATAGTTTAAAACTATGCTAGCTTAATCTGTTCTAAAACAAAAATCAAAAAGATTATGTAGATCTTAGTTTGTTAATTTCAAGTGTTATTGGCTTTTGATTTAATGTTTTAATAAGTTAGTTCTAACTAAATATTATCTGGTATCAATAACAAAGGTTTTAAGCTAGTATGCATTTTCAAGCTCTTTGCAATTATTTAAATCTATCATAGCAGTTTTAATGGGTGATTGTTTTACCTTGTTTAAGAACTTCTAAAAGCAAAGCACTTAGGTAATTTTCTTTATGTTAAGATTAATTTTCATTACAAAGTAGGATATATAGAGATTTAAGAGTTAGATTTCAAAAAGTTAAAAAAGTTATGGCCTAAGTTAGTGTGCCAGCACCAGGGGTACTTTAACCCTTCCTTGCTAGTAAAAACTTGATCCAAGCCTTCAAGGCTAGGATTTTGGTTTTCTAAGTTGTTTTTACACTCTATTTGAGTGTGATAAATGCAGTAGTAACCACAAGGTTACCTTCATTTTAGATTTTTTGTCCTTTGCCCTTTGCGCATGATAGAACCACAACAGTTTTAAACTGCAGTTGGTCTTTTGGATATAATTAAGGAATAGCCAAATTATTTTTTAGACTTTAAAAATCAAGAAGCTTTATACATTAGATAATAGTAAATTTAGTTATAGTCTTGTTCTTCCTTTTCTAGCTTTAATTATAGACTGCATTTGCTCTTAAAATTCATTAAAAAAACTGAAAAAGCCAAAAATAAGTAGTCATTAGTACTTAGCTTTTAAATATAGGTTTTTAGCTTATAAGATTAAGTTTGATAGTTGTTAATTATAGCTTATAAAGTAGGTTATATTAGTCTCTTAATCTCAAATAAGGACTTGCTTATTTATGCATTTAAGCTTTCTTAATTTTAAGCTTTTTGAATTATTTCCTGAGTTTGCTACTTTGTTAATCAATTTCAGTTAGCTTTTAGTGTTTCTTAGTTAAGTAGCTTATTAAAAATAGCTTGTAGACATCATAAGCTATCTAGAACCTCTTTTGTTTTCAAATTTGAGCTTATAATGAAGCCGGTGCAAGTATTTTAGTGTAAATAAGGTTTTTAAGCCTTTTAAAGGCTTCTTTCTGTAGCAGCATCTTCATAAGCTCTTTTAGAGCTTATTTTTGAAATTCAGTTTATACACCTTTCTTTAAAGTTGTTCAAAAATGCGTGCTCTATAAGTTTTAGATTTTAGTTTGCAAAAATAAAAAAATGCAAAAAAGGATGTATACCAACCTCGAACCCGTGACCTCTTGCACACAAACACACACACTTACCACCATGCTTCATTAGCTCATCCGTTAGCATATCTCTCTATTTAATTCTTATACTCATTTTCCTTTTAGCTTTTTATTAAAAGCCGTAGCCTTTATAGCTTTTCCCTAGCTTATTAGATAAGCTGGGGGTTCCTTCTTATTTTTCCTTTGAACTTTGTTGCATTTAGGATTTTCCCTGAATTTTTCATATTTTTCAACTTAGTAGATTATTTTTAACCATTTTTCTAAGGTTTTAATTTTCAAAAAATCATAAAAAATAGAAAAAAGTTTCAGAAAAATACAAAAAAATAGTTTTTAGCATTAGATTAAATACTTTTAGGTTTACATTCAGAAAAATCATTTTCAACACTTTTAGATTTTAATTTTCATTTTTAAGCCTTTATTTTTAATTTTAAAAATAGGATTTTAATTTTAAAAATAGTTAAAAATAGTTTTCTGAGTTTTTATGTTATTTTAGACTTTTCTAAGTTTAAAAATCATTTTTCTTAATTTTTAGGACTTAATTTGCTATTTTTTAGGATTTAATTAGATTAAAATAGTTTTTAATTCATAATAAATTCAAAAATAATTAAAAAAATGTTTTTCCTTTTCTTAAAATTTTCTTTATCCTCACAATAGGTTTTATAAAATTTAAGTTTGCATTTTAGGAGTTTATTTGATATATTTTAGCCTTATTTGTCGCGTTTTTAATTTGGTGCCCGTTAATTAGTTTTAAGTGTTTAATTACTTTACATTGTTCATTTTAATTGTTGCTTTTATTTAGTAGTTATAGATACTAAAAAATATCTTTTCTCTCATTCAAATCATAATCCAAGCTAAAGCAAGGTTTCAATTTCACAAGTCGTTGGGGGAAACGACCCGGGTGATCATTCTTCCTGGTTAAATATACGTATTATATATTATATATATCTTTAGAGTAAGCTTTTCTTAAGGAAGACTTTAGGAAAGTTCTTAATTGCTCTTTTGGAATATTATTATATATTTTATAGTATAAAAAATTACTAATCACTTACCATTGGTAGAATTTTCGTATAACAACAGTTACCATACCAGCATTAAGGCTGCTTCCTTTGAGGCGTTGTATGGGCGCAAGTGTCCATCACCTATCTGCTGGGCTGAAGTTGGAGATAGTCAACTCACTGGCCCAGAGATCATCCTTGAGACGACCGAGAAAATAGTTCAAATCAAGAGTCGTATCCAAGCCGCCCGTGACCGTCAAATAGCTATGCAGTTGTAAGACCGAAAACCTACTTGAGTTTCAAGTAGGAGATAAAGGTCATGTTAAAGGATACTGCCATGGAAGGAGTGATACATTTGGCAAACAGGAAAGCTAAAACCCTTGTATATATTAGACCTTTTTAAGATCATTGCCAAAGTAGAACCAGTCGCCTATCATCTTGAACTCCCAGAGAAGTTTGAGTAGAGTTCATAGTATGTTTCACGTCTCAAAATTGAAGAAATGCATGGCTGACCAAACCCGTCGATATACCGTTGGATGAGACCAAGTCGACGACCAAACTAAACTACATTTCATCACGAACCCGTCAGAAATCATGACGTGAGGTCAAGCGTCTAAAGCAGAGTCGTATTCCAATCGTTAAGGTACGCTAGAACTACAAGAGAGGTCCTGAGTTCACCTGGGAGCGTGAAGACCAAATGCAAAAGAAGTACCCGCATCTTTTCCCGAATTCTGCACCGGTGGCAGATACCACATCATGAGCTTTGGAACATCCCGAATTCTAACGGGGAAAGAATTTGACACCCAGAGAATTTTCGTTCAATAATTTAGCTGTTTCCATTTAACAATTTAATTTTTGAAGTTTCGTTTAATATTTACGTGTAACCGGGAAGTATTCCCGCTTTTATCTGAGAATCGTCTTCGGGAGCGAACCGGGATGCCTAACGTTGTATTATTTTGGCAATAGCCATGTTTTTACATTTTATGGCAATAATTAAAATTTCATAATTTTCGGAGATACCGTTATTCGTTTCGTTACTTGCGTTAATTGTGGTTTTAACTTAAAACAGGAGTTTGTTACAATGCAAATACTTGAAATTAAATCAAATTAGAGAAGGCACTAGCAAAATAAAATGAAGCAAAATAAGTTGGTCCCCACCTCCCCTTGCTTGTTCGGCACAAACTAACACCCTTATCACCTTCGGTGAGCAAGTTTCAATTCAAAATCAATAAGACAAGCCTTGATCACATGATTTGTTATAACTTGAATTTGATTGGAGGATCAAATTAAGTCCCCCTCCCCCTTCTTGTCTCGTTAGACACGAAACACACACAAACCACACACATTTAGTGTGGTGAATTAAGACTTGTATTATTTAACCCCACTATACTTCCATTATCTCAATCATAACTCACACACACGAAAAAATTTAGTTTTCTCTCTTCTTCTTGCCTTCTTTTGTTCGAACCACCCAAGAGACACACACACTCTCATAATTTTTCATCTTTGATCAAAAACACTTGAAGATTCATTGAAGGTTTGATCATTTGTATCATCCGGGTATTAATTAAACAACATTTGGGTTGTTCTAATCTCATTCTTCCTTCTAAAAACCTTCCAACTTTGTAAGTCTTCAAATTCTTAAATAACTTGTACTTTCCTTATCTATCTTGAAATGCATACAAGCTAGTTTACAACTTCTTTTGTAAAAAACAAGATTTAAATACTATATAAAAACCTAAAGTGGTGGGTACTTATGGTTCGAAATAAATGTAAAGAAATATAAAGGAAATCTTAATGTTTTTGATCATGGTTATGTTTCATGTAATAATATTTGTACTTTTGAGCTTATTATATTTGGCTTATATTTGTAAACTTATTTGAAAGCTTATTTGATTATTTTAAGCTTATTAGGGCTTATATATGGTTCGGCCAAACTAGAAGAGAAAGAAGAAATATTTGTTTGGCTTATATTGATTTGAGTTATATTTTATTAGCTTATTTTCTTGCTTATTTGGAAAGGACAAATGATAAAATTATTCGGCTTAATAAATAAGCTCAAATATACTTTATTAGGGCTTATAGCCGCGTCCCACATACAAGACCCAACACCATGAGCTTATTATTAATCTTATGTGGTTCGGCTTATTATAATTGGCTTATTATGAGCTTATTAATAGCTTATTATCAAGTCGCGTGTTTATTATTTAATGTTTTGCTTATCGGATTAAATGGATAAGTAAAACTACATTTTCAGACTTAACGGGCCAAGGCCCAAAATAAATACAAAACACCTAGGCGTAAAGCTACTGTATAGCTTATTGGATAAGTTTGCGAATAGCTTATTTAATAGTGTACGATTTAGATGCGTTACGTTTAATATGTTTTAAACGTTGGACGTTGCAAATAATAAAGGATTTGATGATGTATAAATTTGTAATTATGAAAAGTGGATTGAAAGTGGTTTGAAAAATGGTTTTAAATAAAGTCTACGACTTTGAAAAAACATGTAAACACGAACGGTTCATGCCGAAATTTTTATAAATTACTATACTTAGTAAATACTAGAAAACGTATATGGTAAAATGAGATACGAGAATTTAAATTAAGTGAGGAATAATATATATATATATATATATATATATATATATATATATATATATATGTGTATATATATATATATATACATATACATTTTACTTAGACGTTATAATCTATTAATATTAAAAAATGATTTATTTCTACCCCATATACATATGGAAACATTTTATTACTACAAACGATCACAAACGTTAATAGTTGTAGATATATATTAACAAAATACACTAGTATCCACCATGCATTTTCCATAAATTTCCACGTCGATCCGATATTAAATCAAACCCATTTCATAAGGTATGCTTTATCGTAGACGTATCTTCGTTGCAAGTGCATTATTTCTAGACTATTCTTTTTAACAGACCATTCATTCACCAAATCAAGTGAGTTTCATAGCCCCACTCTTTTTACTCATTTTGAATAAATGTTTTATATTGGGGTGAGAAACTCTTTCTTGTTTTAAAACTGGATACAAGGACTAATACGTAGATTATTCCGCTATTTACGGTGCCTAAGTACATTTAACCTTCAATTGCCCGAAACAATCATGAACTTGTCAATTTCTTGACCGAAGGGACCGTCGACGGGTAGCGCGAGTGAATAAATAGATCTAATTGGACTAATTATCCTATCACGGGTGGAGTAGCTCTCACTTACGCACAGGGGCTCCCGATTTAAACGGATATATTCATGTAGAATCTGGTTAGTGGCTCCGTTGGTCGGAACACTTGTTAAGTGGCACAGCAAATACGTATAGCAATGTACATGCTATCTTACATATTACTTCAGTTGTCATGAGCTTAGTGCAAATCGTAAATACCTTAAGTGAAGTTGTATTTGTTACAACTGTCGCATAAACGTTTTGATATTCTTGGGTCCACTATAAAACATCGTTTGAAACTAACCTATGAATTCACCCAGCATTATTTGATGTTTTAAGCATAGTTTTTCTCAGTGCTTAGCATGGATGTTGATGCTTGAAGCTATAGAAGTTCTAATGCCGAACTATTTTCAGATTTATCCATGTTTAACTTAAATACTGTTGTTGAACTTATTTAAGCTTCCGCATGTTGTCTTTTGAACCTTTTAAATTTGATTGATTTAAACTTATTAATATTTTAAATTTATGCAACAGTGTTTATTTTTCAAACGTACCCTTAGAGGTCGTTCTTTATGCTTTGTACTCGAAATAGCCATGGACGTCACGCCCCCGGATGCCAAATCGGAAGGGACCCTATTTGGGGGTGTGACAGACACAACGAGATTAATTTCATGGTTTGCCAGTTATGCTATTTGTGTTGGCTTTTAGCACAACAAACTAACTTATCTCTTTTTGTTTTTCATTGTGACACTGATATTGTGTATTCATTTATCCATGTGGATGATTTTATTCTGACAGCTTTACCATCAGACTAATTACACTGAGGATATTCTTGAGCGTGTTGGTATGTGACAGTGCAATCGATGTAGTCCTCAAGTAGATACCGAGTCTAATCTTGGTCCAAATGGCACTCCTATTGATAATCCTATGTTGTATCGTAGTCTTAGAGGGTGTTGATCCCACTTGAATAGATCTTGCTTAGCTTGTAAAAGGCTTAGTTGTATTGAATAAATCCAAGACAACTATAGTAGAAACTTTGATTGAATATATCAAAGACTATGCGGAATCTAGTCTATGACACTAAGAAGAATAAGCAATGAAATAGTAACAAACAAGATTGTATAATACCAAACTTTCAGCTTCAATATATTAATATGAACACTCTTAATAGTGTTAGGGTTATACAAAACCTTGAAGCTATAAACGATTGTATGTGAAGATGAGATATTGAGATACTAACCTAACAATGCCCTAGGGTCTCACTCTTATACACCAAGGAACCCTAAATGGGCTTACAATGCGTTTCTATACATACATATCTTTCTTCTAAAATATACTCATTCTTATCACATTAGCAGTACTAACATATAACTAACAACAAAACTCTTCTAGCAGAGTACCTAATCAAGCATAGTAACTTTACAACTAGCAGTAGTAATGACTTAGAATATTTCCTGCAGTCTTCACCAGCAGTAGTAACTTTCATAACTGGCAGCAGTAACTTGAACCAGCAATAGTAATAGTTAAGAAACCTTTTATTCCCAACAATCCTCCCCTAAACTTGATATTCATCATATTAATCATCAAGTTTCTTCAATAAAATCTTCTTAATCTTCAGGAGGATGTATTCAAACACTCTTCTACTTCTTAAGCTGTGATCTTATAAATCTAAGACGATCATAAGCCATTTCACACTCATGATCAACTTCTAGTCTTCTACTCAACATCCTTGAAAGCATTTCTTGTGTAAGAGGATACTTTCTTTCTCACCATATTGAATAAGTAATTCTTAGATCTGTCAATAGTAAATGAATTCTACATGAATCAAATAACCTTCAGCTTATCAATGTGTAGTCCTGTTGAGCTTTCTAGATTTCATCTTCCTCACTTGGCTTAGATAAAGTTATAAGATCTCCCCAAAGTAATCTGTCATATCCTTCTGACTTCTTGTTTTAAATCTTTCCTTTACCAGCCTGTATAGATCTAACACATCTTGTTTGTCAAAATCATCAAGCATTACACTAAATATCTTGTAATATTTTTCACTTCCATCTGCCCTGATGATCTAATAATACATCTTGTCTTCTGCAAGAATGTGTGTCTTCCAGTCAACTATTAGATATTTTTTAGATAATGATTCAACATTGATAGCTTCATCAACTCTTGGAACTATCTCTAAACAAAGTTAAAGTTCTGCCTTTTCTGCATCCTCCTCTAGTTTTTGCCTCTTGACACTTTCTTCATCAAGTTCTTCATCTGCTCTTTTCTTACTAACTGTTTCCTTTCTACTGCTTTCATTTTTCTTTCCACTGCCTTCCACCACCTCTGAATCCATAGGAACAAATGAATTCACCCTCTTCATTTCTTTGTCAAACAACATCTGAATTTCTTTAAAACTTTTGTTCTTCAATTGAGCGTGTTTGTATCCAACCATGTTTCTCAGATAGGTAGACATTTGATTCCTCTTTTGTGCTTTATTTGGTGGTTTTCTTTTGATCTTTCAGCTTTAAGCTTTGCAAAGTGCTTCTTCCTTTTGTCCATTAACTCTACAAATAATCTTGACCTCTGTTCAATGGTTAATTCTCCCTGTTCTTCTGCTTGTAGTCTCTGAGCTAACTCATAATCTGCCTCCATCATAGCTTGAGTATTATCCCATGAAATTAAGTTAGCCACTTCTTCTCTTTGGATTGTAACCCTTTCTTCTTCTTCTAACTCAGCCTTTAATTCTTCTGCCAGTCTAATAGCCACTTCTTCATCAAACTTGATCTGATCCTTTAATGTAGTGAAAAGAAAGAGATAAATAATTGGATCTGTTGATTCTATGAATATCAGAAACAATTCTTCCAACAATCGTTGATTCGATTGAATACCAATTATTAGGGTAAAATTTCTTTGCAAATAGCGGCCAATGGTTTACTTTTATTAAAACTGATAAATCCCTAGCTAGGGTTACAACAGATTGTTTAAATAGGCTCTCAAAACTGAAACGGGCCTAAAAAGACAGATGGGCCGTGAGCTAGAACAAAAACAAGTCGAACAAAAAATTAAAAGAAAAACAGAAAAATGTAAATAACTCATAGTAAATGAAGGTTATGGGCTTTGAAAAATCCTTAACCAGCTTATAGCTGGTTACAGCGTCGTCCGCCTCTTTTTTATCTTTGATTTGAGTGGTTACGGGTCTGAAACGGACTTACGGATCAAAAGTTATGGCTGTTTTACTGAAGCCCTTTTCTTCACACGTATGGCTGTTTTACCTTGAAGCTCTGCTTTTCTTCACACGATCTTAGGGCCTTTTTGAAATAAGAATCAAGTCAGATATGATTCTTCTAAATACTTGGGGCCTCCATCATTCCCCTCTGGGGTAGATCAATATTTCGTCCTCGACATTATTGCATGGTCATCCATCAGTAAGAGTCGCCATATAATAAGAAGTGTCTAGTGTTCACATAAAAAACATCATGACCACCTAATTTGGCGTGGCATATTTCCAGACTGGTAAGCATATAGAATTAATCCTTCTAATACAATCTCCAGCTTGGGACTTAGTCCAACTTGCTTAGAGTACAACTGTTAGATTAACTTTCCAAGAGACTAAAGGTAAAACGATCGTTGAGATCAAAACAGCCATAGAAAGTCGCACCCTGTCTTCAAGATGCAACATGTCTCCGCTTGTTCGATCTCGCCATCTTGTTTGTACTTCGGTAATTGGATGAACTAAATTTTATGGAACTAACTATTTATGAACATCATGTACCCTGCACCAACAGAATCCTGTACTTTCTTGGGAATAGTACTAGAAACCTGTAGAGTCGCTTTTAATCAAAGGACACGTGAGTTGTGGCTGAGATAAACCACCTGGAATGGACAGAAAACCCAGGTCGCTTCGAGTTTACAGCAGGTTTATGAGCTCACAAACTCAGACTTGACACAACTTTTGGATCCCATGCACTTCACTATGATCACACCTTCCAAACACTCTCAGTGAAACATCAAAATCAAGTACTACCAATCCTCAGTCACACATGTATGTTGAAGAGTGCAATGATGATAAGGTTAATAACACTTTGCTTAAAAGCTTCTTTAACCCTTCTATATTTATGACACATAAAAAATTTATAATTAATTAAATCAAAACTTTATTTTTAGGTCCGACGAGATGCTAAAATGAGTAAGTATCTTCTATCACCATTCATGATTCCGCCTGAATCTACCCAAAGAGTTCATAAATTGCGTCCAAGGAATAAAAAAACTAAAAAGATGGGTATGCGTTTAACTGCACGTGATGGTAAATTCATTCCAGAGTGGACTGAGGTATGTAACTCCATTATCTATTATTATCTACTTCAGAATTTATGACGTGAAACACTTCTTGTATATCCCACATTAAAAGTTGTTACAATCCACTTTGTATTCATTTGTTAGGATTTATTTCGGCCAAAACATGCTCCAAAAACACAAACAATTGTGCCTACTGAAATTAGTGTAATGTTGCAAGAAAACAAGGATCAGTGTTTTTACTTTCCATGGATGGAAAGTTCAATTGTGTCTTCTGTATTTTGGGAACGATTATTGGGGATAGGCACAGAAAGACGTGGTTGGCTGTCTGATACGGTATGTATATTAGAACATCTTTAAGATTTTGCTAAAATATCATTAATTAAATATAAATATCTGATATATAAAGTGTATCATAATAGCATCTGGATATATGGGTGTTATATATGTGGCGTTATAGACCGGCACAAGCTGATTGGGCCATTGCAGGGCCATTTTTTAACACTTTTATGCTTGGTGATAAGTTGTCGTGTTGTTATGTTGATGGGGTGACTTATGGTGTGCCTTGGTTTGCTGACTTTGTCAAAAAGGCCAGATATAGTTTTTTTCATTTGTAATATGTCTTAAGATTTAGCATCTTTAACATGTAGTTTAAATATGTAGGCTTACTTTCCGATCAATGGCGAGGATAATCATTGGGTGCTTGTTGAACTCCATATTCGTTCCGGTGTCATAACTCTTTATGACAGCCTACCTCCTCAAAACACTCTTGTTGAATCTCGAGAATGGTGGCTTGACACGAGGAAATGTTATGCGAAAAAAATTCCAAAGCTATTGATAGAATCTGAGGTAATGGCAAAGAAAAACATTGACCCAAGTACATACTCCATCACCTATCGGTATGCTGATAATGTCCCCCGCCAAGGAAAATATTCAGGTGATTGCGGAATTTGGGTTATGCGAAATTTATACAGGTTGTTAAATAACCTGTCATTAGAGGTTAGTAATCCAACCCAGGTAGGGTTAACATACCATGAACGCTTGACAGACTTATTTTGGAAGTACAAGATTCCTAAATGAAGATGTGGATTTGGTGTTGTTGAATGCTTGTTGAAAACAAATTTTAATTTTGTTTTGTGTAG
>BQNB010007230.1:0-66410 GCA_026074375.1 Tanacetum coccineum | reverse complement strand
ATATCTCTATATACTTGTATAAATGTAATAATCTATTAAAACTAGTATAACTTGGGGTACGAGGGTCCGTTTCAGTCCTAAGACCAGGCAAATCGAAGCTTGAAACAAGGAGAACGTCGTGGTAAACTGTATACAGCGGTTTATGAAACTTTAGAGCCCAAAAACACTCTATTTTATTAGTTATTTACGTTTGGTGTGTTCAATGGTCTATGCCGGGGGGTTTCCTAGTATTCAAATTTTACTATATTTTTGTAGGATTCTGATTTAATAAGTACTTAATAATATTTTAGATGAGGTTTTCACGTTTAAGGGTTGAGCATCACGTACTTTTGTGATATGTAATAGAGTATTTCATTTAGACAAGTATTTTATAGGTATAAAAGCTCATAGATGACTAAATCTTTTATAAACGGTTGGTGTTATGCCCAGGCTAAACCTTAAAGCATAAACACCAAATACTACAGAAATTACAAATTGAACCTGTTAATTCACACGAAATCTTCTAACTATCGTTGATTCAATGAATACCGAGAATCGAGATCTTTCCAAAATTAGACTTTTCGTATATTTTAGAACTGGTTATTCTAGCATCACAATAGGATTATTAAATAGGCCAAGAAACATGAAACATGCCTAAAAGGCAAAAGGGCCGGACCTTAGCCCGAAAACAATTTTCAAAAAAATGGAAAAAAAACACAAAACGTAAATAACTAATAAAATAGAGTGTTTTTGGGCTCTAAAGTTTCATAAACCGCCATAGGCAGTTTACCACGACGTTCTCCTTGTTTCAAGCTTCGATTTGCCTGGTCCTGGGCCTGAAACGGACCCTCGTAGCCCAAGTTATACTAGTTTTAATAGATTATTACATTTATAAAAGTATATAGAGATATAACACGCTCATATATGACTAAATATTTAAAAAACGATTGGTCTTACGTCCCTACAATGATTATAACTATGTATTTGGGTATATTAAAGGCTAAACATTAAAGCATAAACACCAAATAATACAGAAATAACAAAATTGAAAACCCCCCCAAAAAAGGTATAGTATGTCTATAAAATGTGTTCAATGGTCTATGCCGGGGGGGTTTCCTAGTATTCAAATTTTACAATATTTTTGTAGGATTCTGATTTTATAAGTACTTAATAACATTTTAGATGAGGTTTTCACGTTTAAGGGTTGAGCATCACGTACTTTTTTGATATGTGATAGAGTATTACATTTAGACAAGTATTTTATAGGTATAAAAGCTCATAGATGAATAAATCTTTTATAAACGGTTCGTATTATGCCCCTACAATGATTATAACCATACATTTGTTTATATAAAAGGCTAAACCTTAAAGCATAAACACCAAATTCTACAAAAATTACAAATCGAACCTGTTAATTCACACGGAATCTTCTAACAATCGTTGATTCATTGAATACCAAGATCGAGATCTTTCAAAATTAGACTTTTCGTATATTTTAGGACTGGTTATATCTAGCATCACAATGGATTTATTAAATAGGCAATAGATACATGAACCATGCCTAAAGGCAAAAAGGGTCGGAACTTAGCCGAAACAATTTTACGAAAAATGGAATAACAAAAAAAAAAAAACAAAAAAAAAAAAAAAAAAAAAAAAAAAAAAAAAAAAAAAAATAAAAAAAAAAAAAAAAAAAAAAAAAAAAAAAAAATAAAAAAAAAAAAAAACAATAAAAAAAAAAACAACCCCAAAAACAAAAAAAAAAACAAAAAAAAAAAAAAAAAAAAAAAAAAACAAAAAAAAAAAAAAATAAAAACAAAAAAAAAAAAAAAAAAAAAAAAAAAAAAAAAACAAAAAAAGAAAAAAAAAAAAAAACAAAAAAAAATAAAAAAAAAAAAAAAAAAAAAAAAAAAAAAAAAAAAACCATCCCAAAAAAAAAAAAAAAAAAAAAAAAAAAAAAAAAAAAAAAAAAAAACCACCAATAAAAAAAAAAAAAAAAACAAAACTATAAAAAAAAAAAAAAAAAAAAAAAAAAAAAAAAAAAAAAAACAAAAAAAAACAAAAAAAAATAAAAAAAAAAAAAAAAAAAAAAAAAAAAAAAAAAAAAAAAAACACAAAACGTAAATAACTAATAAAATAGAGTGTTTTTGGGCTCTAAAGTTTCATAAACTGCCGTAGGCAGTTTACCACGACGTTCTCCTCGTTTCAAGCTTCGATTTGCCTGGTCCTGGGCCTGAAACGGACCCTCGTAGCCCAAGTTATACTAGTTTTAATAGATTATTACATTTATAAAAGTTATTATAGAGTATATAACTACGCTCTATATATGACTAAATATTTAAAAAACGATTGGTCTTACGTCCCTACAATGATTATAACTATGTATTTGGGTATATTAAAGGCTAAACATTAAAGCATAAACACCAAATAATACAGAAATAACCAAATTGAAAACCCCCCCAAAAAAGGTATAGTATATCCCTAAAATGTGTTCAATGGTCTATGCCGGGGGGGTTTCCTATTATTCAAATTTTACTATATTTTTGTAGGATTCTGATTTAATAAGTACTTAATAACATTTTAGATGAGGTTTTCACGTTTAAGGGTTGAGCATCACGTACTTTTATGATATGCAATAAAGTATTTCATTTAAACAAGTATTTCATAGGTATAAAAGCTCATAGATGACTAAATCTTTTATAAACGGTTGGTGTTATGCCCCTGCAATTTTTATAACCATACATTTGGGTATATTTAAGGCTAAACCTTAAAGCATAAACACCAAATACTACAGAAATTACAAATTGAACCTGTTAATTCACACGAAAGCTTCTAACTATCGTTGATTCAATGAATACCGAGAATCGAGATCTTTTCCATAAATTAGACTTTATCGTTTTATTTTGAACTGGTTATTCATAGCATCAAAATAGGATTATCTTAAAGTAGGCCATGAAAACATGAAACATGCCTAACTGGCAAAAGGGACGGGCCTTAGCCCTAAAATAATTTTCAAAAAAATGAAAAAAAAACACAAAACGTAAATAACTAATAAAATAGAGTGTTTTTGGGCTCTAAAGTTTCATAAATAGAAAAAATGAAAAAAAAAACACAAAACGTAAATAACTAATAAAATAGAGTGTTTTTGGGCTCTAAAGTTTCAAAAACTGCTGTAGGCAGTTTACCACGACGTTCTCCTTGTTTCAAGTTTCAATTTGCCTGGTCCTATGACTAAATATTTTAAAAACGGTTGGTCTTATGTCCCTACAATGATTATAACTATGTATTTGGGTATATTAAAGGCTAAACATTAAAGCATAAACACCAAATAATACAGAAATAACAAAATTGAAACCCCCCCGAAATAGGTATAGTATGTCCCTAAAATGTGTTCAATGGTCTATGTCGGGGGGGTTTCCAAGTATTCAAATTTTACTATATTTTTGTAGGATTCTGATTTAATAAGTACTTAATAACATTTTAGATGAGGTTTTCACGTTTAAGGGTTGAGCATCACGTACTTTTGTGATATGTAATAGAGTATTACATTTAGACAAGTATTTTATAGGTATAAAAGCTCATAGATAACTAAATCTTTTATAAACGGTTGGTGTTATGCGCCTGCAATGATTATAACCATACATTTGGGTATATATAAGGCTAAACCTTAAAGCATAAACACCAAATACTACAGAAATTACAAATTGAACCTGTTAATTCACACGAAATCTTCTAACTATCGTTGATTCAATGAATACCGAGAATCGAGATCTTTCCAAAATTAGACTTTTCGTATATTTTAGAACTGGTTATTCTAGCATCACAATAGGATTATTAAATAGGCCAAGAAACATGAAACATGCCTAAAAGGCAAAAGGGCCGGGCCTTAGCCCGAAAACAATTTTCGAAAAAATGGAAAAAAACACCAAACGTAAATAACTAATAAAATAGAGTGTTTTTGGGCTCTAAAGTCCCCCCCCCCCCCCGGCATAGACCATTGAACACATTTTATGGACATACTATACCTCTTTCGGGGGGGTTTTCAATTTTGTTATTTCTGTATTATTTGGTGTTTATGCTTTAATGTTTAGCCTTTAATATACCCAAATACATAGTTATAATCATTGTAGGGACATAAGACCAACCGTTTTTAAAATATTTAGTCATATATGAGCGTGTTATATCTCTATATACTTGTATAAATGTAATAATCTATTAAAACTAGTATAACTTGGGCTACGAGGGTCCGTTTCAGGCCCAGGACCAGGCAAATCGAAGCTTGAAACAAGGAGAACGTCGTGGTAAACTGCATACGGCGGTTTATGAAACTTTAGAGCCCAAAAACACTCTATTTTATTAGTTATTTACGTTTTGTGTTTTTTTCCATTTTTAAGGCCCGGCCCTTTTGCCTTTTAGGCATGTTTCATGTTTCTTGGCCTATTTAATAATCCTATTGTGATGCTAGAATAACCAGTTCTAAAATATACAAAAAGTCTAATTTTGGAAAGATCTCGATTCTCGGTATTCATTGAATCAACGATAGTTAGAAGATTTCGTGTGAATTAACAGGTTTAATTTGTAATTTCTGTAGTATTTGGTGTTTATGCTTTAAGGTTTAGCCTTATATATACCCAAATGTATGGTTATAATCATTGCAGGGGCATAACACCAACCGTTTATAAAAGATTTAGTTATCTATGAGCTTTTATACCTATAAAATACTTGTCTAAATGTAATACTCTATTACATATCACAAAAGTACGTGATGCTCAACCCTTAAACGTGAAAACCTCATCTAAAATGTTATTAAGTACTTATTAAATCAGAATCCTACAAAAATATAGTAAAATTTGAATACTAGGAAACCCCCCCGGCATAGACCATTGAACACATTTTAGGGACATACTATACCTTTTTCGGGGGGGTTTTCAATTTTGTTATTTCTGTATTATTTGGTGTTTATGCTTTAATGTTTAGCCTTTAATATACCCAAATACATAGTTATAATCATTGTAGGGACATAATACCAACCGTTTTTAAAATATTTAGTCATATATGAGCGTGTTATATCTCTATATATTTGAATAAATGTAATAATCTATTAAAACTAGTATAACTTAGGCTACAAGGGTCCGTTTCAGTCCCAGGACCAGGCAAATCGAAGCTTGAAACAAGGAGAACGTCGTGGTAAACTTCCTACGGCGGTTTATGAAACTTTAGAGCCCAAAAACATTCTATTTTATTAGTTATTTACGTTTTGTGTTTTTTTCCATTTTTTCGAAAATTGTTTTCGGGTTAAGGTCCGGCCCTTTTGCCTTTTAGGCATGTTTCATGTTTCTTGGCCTATTTAATAATCCTATTGTGATGCTAGAATAACCAGTTCTAAAATATACGAAAAGTCTAATTTTGGAAAGATCTCGATTCTCGGTATTCATTGAATCAACGATAGTTAGAAGATTTCGTGTGAATTAACAGGTTCAATTTGTAATTTCTGTAGTATTTGGTGTTTATGCTTTAAGGTTTAGCCTTTTATATACCCAAATGTATGGTTATAATCATTGCAGGGGCATAACACCAACCGTTTATAAAAGATTTAGTCATCTATGAGCTTTTATACCTATAAAATACTTGTCTAAATGAAATACTCTATTACATATCACAAAAGTACGTGATGCTCAACCCTTAAACGTGAAAACCTCATCTAAAATGTTATTAAGTACTTATTAAATCAGAATCCTACAAAAATATAGTAAAATTTGAATACTAGGAAACCCCCCCGGCATAGACCATTGAACACATTTTAGGGACATACAATACCTTTTTCGGGGGGGTTTTCAATTTTGTTATTTCTATATTATTTGGTGTTTATGATTTAATGTTTAGCCTTTAATATACCCAAATACATAGTTATTATCATTGTAGGGACATAGGACCAACCGTTTTTAAAATATTTAGTCATATATGAGCGTGTTATATCTCTATATACTTGTATAAATGTAATAATCTATTAAAACTAGTATAACTTGGGCTACGAGGGTCCGTTTCAGGTCCAGGACCAGGCAAATCGAAGCTTGAAACAAGGAGAACGTCAGGGTAAACTTCCTACGGCGGTTTATGAAACTTTAGAGCCCAAAAACACTCTATTTTATTAGTTATTTACGTTTTGTGTTTTTTTCCCATTTTTTCGAAAATTGTTTTCGGGCTAACGTCCGGCCGTTTTGCCTTTTAGGCATGTTTCATGTTTCTTGGCCTATTTAATAATCCTATTGTGATGCTAAAATAGCCAGTTCTAAAATATACAAAAAGTCTAATTTTGGAAAGATCTCGATTCTCGGTATTCATTGAATCAACGATAGTTAGAAGATTTCGTGTGAATTAACAGGTTCAATTTGTAATTTCTGTAGTATTTGGTGTTTATGCTTTAAGGTTTAGCCTTTTATATACCCAAATGTATGGTTATAATCATTGCAGGGGCATAACACCAACCGTTTATAAAAGATTTAGTCATCTATGAGCTTTTATACCTATAAAATACTTGTCTAAATGAAATACTCTATTACATATCACAAAAGTACGTGATGCTCAACCCTTAAACGAGTACTTATTAAATTAGAATCCTAAAAAAATATAGTAAAATTTGAATACTAGGAAACCCCCCCGGCATAGACCATTGAACACATTTTAGGGACATACTATACCTTTTTCGGGGGGGTTTTCAATTTTGTTATTTCTGTATTATTTGGTGTTTATGCTTTAATGTTTAGCCTTTAATATACCCAAATACATAGTTATAATCATTGTAGGGACATAAGACCAACCGTTTTTAAAATATTTAGTCATATATGAGCGTGTTATATCTCTATATACTTGTATAAATGTAATAATCTATTAAAACTAGTATAACTTGGGCTACGAGGGTCCGTTTCAGGCCCAGGACCAGGCAAATCGAAGCTTGAAACAAGGAGAACGTCGTGGTAAACTGCCTACGGCGGTTTATGAAACTTTAGAGCCCAAAAACACTCTATTTTATTAGTTATTTACGTTTTGTGTTTTTTTTTTGTTTTTTTTCCATTTTGTTGAAAATTGTTTTCGGGCTAGGGTCCGACCCTTTTGCCTTTTAGGCATGTTTCATGTTTCTTGGCCTATTTAATAATCGTATTATGGTGCTAGAATAACCAGTTCTAAAATATACGAAAAGTCTAATTTTGGAAAGATCTCGATTATTGGTATTCATTAAATCAACGATTTGTTAGAAGATTTCGTTATGTGAGAGAACAGGTTCAATCTTATTATGTTCTGTAGTGTTAGTGTTTATGCTTTAAGGTTTTAACTCTATATACCCCAAATATTTGGTTATACTTGTCATTGCTAGGGCATAAATCACAACGTTTATAAAAGATTAGTTTTCTTTGAGCTTTTATACCTATAAAATACTGTCTAAATGTAATATTTCTATACATATCAAAAAAAGTACCGTGATGCTTACCCTTAAACGTGGAAAACCTAATCTAATATGTTATTAAGTACTGTATAAAATCTGAATCCTACAAAATATAGTAAAATTTGAATACTAGGAAACCCCATGGCCTAGACATTTTTTGAAACATTTTAGGGCATACTATACCCTGTTAGGGGAGGTTTTCAATTTTGTTATTATGTATTATTTGGTGTTTATGCTTTTTAATGTGTAGCCTTTAATATACATATTAAAACATAGTCAAAATAATTGTATGGGACATTATTCCAACCGTTTATAAATATTTAGCCATTTAATGAGCATGTTATATCTCCTATATACATGTATTACATGTATTAATCTATTAAAACTACGTATAACTGGTACGAGGTCCGTTCCAGGCCTAGGACCAGGCAATTCGGAAGTTTGTAACAGCGAGAGAACGTCGTGGAAACTGCTCTTACGAGCGGTTTTGAAACTTTATGATACAAAAACACTATATTTTTTAGTTATTTTCGTTTTTGTTTTTTTTTCCATTTTGTTGAAAATTATTTTCGTTGCTAGGGTCGACCTTTTGAAAGTTCTCAAATTATCCGGTATATTCATTAAAATCAACGATGTTAGAAGATTTTTGGTGAATTTTAATAGGTTCAATTTGTAATTTCTGTAGTATTGTGTTTATGCTTTAGGTTTTGCCTTATATACTAAATGTATGGTTTATACTTCAATACTTTGTCTAAATGCAATAACTTTTTAACTTATCACAAAAGTAAGTGATGCTTTAAACCTTAACGTAGATAATCATCTAAAATGTATTATAGTACTTTTTTAAAAATCAGAATCCTACAAAAAAATATAGTTAAATTTGTAATAATAGGAAACCAACCGGCATAGACAAGTGACATATTTTAGGGGACAATACTATTCACCTTTTCGGGGCAGGGTGAACTGGGGCGGTTTGGTTGGAGCACGAAGGGTTTGAATTTTGTTATTTATTTATTCTTTGGTGTTTAGGACTTTAATTTTAGCATCTTAATATACATAAATACATAGTTAATTAATAATTGTTAGGGAATAATACAACCGTTTTTAAAATTTCTTAGTCATATTATGAGCGTGTTATATCTCTATTTACTTGTTATATTGTAATAATCTATTAACCTAGTATAACTTGGGCTACGAGGGTCCGTTTCAGGCCCAGGACAAGGCAAATCGAAGCTTTGAAAGACAAGGAGAACCGTGGTAATGCCTATGGCGGTTTTTGAAAATTTAGATACCAAAAAATCTCTTATTTTTATTAGTTAATTTAGTTTGTGTGTTTTTTTCCATTTTGTAGAAATGTTAGTACCGCTTATTGTGTTCCCAATCCTTCTGGTCAAAACTCAAAGTATGAACAAACTTCATCATACTCATTGCTTGCTAATCAATCAAGTTGCCCTCAACTGGATCATGAGGACTTGGAACAGATTGATGAATATGACCTTGAAGAAATGGACTTGAAGTGGCAAGTGGCCATGATCTCAATGAGAATGAAGAAGTTTTACAAGAAGACTGGTAGAAAGCTACAATTTGATGCAAAAGAACCTGTTGGCTTTGATAAAACCAAAGTGGAATGCTACAATTGCCACAAAACAGGACATTTTGCTAGAGAGTGTAGAATCAAGGGAACTCAAGATACCAGGAGGAGAGATGCATGGAATTCTGGAAACAAGGATGGGAGCAGAACTGGACAGAAGGAGGATTCTAAAGCATTGGTGACAATTGATGGAGAAGGAGTGGACTGGACAAATCATTCAGAAGATGAAGATTATGCTTTGATGGCTTGCAACGGCTCAGACTCAGACACAGAGGTAAGTTCTTGTTCAACTAAGTGTAAAGAGTCTTATGCTAACCTTAAAAAACTCTATGATGCTCAAAGAGAACAACTTAGTGATGCAAGCATAGAAATAAAGGCATATTCTCAAGGTCTTAAGAAAGTTGAAGCACAGTTAGTTGCTCATCAACAAGGTCAACTTTGGTATGAACAAAAGATAAAGTTTATGAAAATAGATTTAGATGATAAAACAGATGTTCTCACATACCATAAGAAATTGTTGGCAGAAGCTCAAAAAGAAAAAGATGATTTAAAAGCTAAAGTAGAAAAATGGCACCATTCCTCTAAGAATCTTGGTAAACTTCTAAATTCTCAGATGAGTGCCTATGATAAATTTGGGCTTGGGTATGGTGATCACAGATATAATGGCATTTTGAGTTATGAAAATGAAGTTTTACAAAGTGTATTTAAGGGTAAGGAAAGTGATTTCGAAAATCCACCTTTGAATGATAGGCTTGTTAAAACAGGTGAAATGCATGCTGTACCCCCACCCATGACAGGGAATTATATGCCCTCTGGACCTGACATTGAAATAGATTACTCACAATTTACATATGGTCCAAAACAGTCTCTAACTAGTAAATCTGAATCCCAATCAAGTGAAGTTGATACCTATGAATCTAACATTAGTACAAAACCTACTGAATTAGTGTCTGAACCAGTTATCAATGAATCAAATGTAGAATGTCAAACTAAGGTTCTGATTGATGCTCCTTTTTCATGAGGAGTATGAATCTGATGTGAAGATGGTGTGTGTGTTTTACCAACAAAACAAAAGAAACATTAGTTTTGCTATTAAAAACAAGTAAAAACTCCTAGGGAAACTGTTAAGAATCAATACACACATAGTCAAAAACCTAAAGTTGATAAGACAAAGTTAGGGTATGGGTTTACTGTAAGAGCATGTTTTGTATGTGGTAGTCTTAATCATTTAATTAGAGATTGTGATTTCCATGAGAAGAGGATGGCAAGAAAAGCTGAGTTAAACAATGGTTGGAATAATGTGCAAAGAGTGAATAAACAAAACCAATTTGTTCCTTCAGCAGTACTAACTAGAACTGGTATAATTCCAGTTAATACTGCTAGAACTAGCGGTACTAAAAATTTTAGTACTGCTAGGCAAAGTGTTAACAGACAGACAGTACTAACTAGTACTGCCATGAAAGTTAATACTGTTAAGCCCATTGTGAATAGAGTTAGACCAGCAAATGTTTTTTACAAAACTCATTCATCATCCTCAAGACCTTTCAAAAAGACAACAGTACTTAGAACAGATTTTTCAAATCAAAAACTTAATACTGCTAAGGTAAATGCAGTTAGTACTGTTGGGGGAAAAAGGGAAACTGCTGTTAAGCCCTCAGCAGGTTGTAATTGGAGACCACAAAGATACCATGGTGGATCCAAATACAATGGTGGATCCAGTCTTAGAAATTGTTATACTTTCACTAAAAAAAAAAAGGGGGGGGGGGGGCAAAGATCCACTAGGCAGACTCAAGCCCAAACAGGCTTGGGTCCCTAAGAGAATCTAATCTCTTTCTTTTAATGTGCAGGATTATCCACATAGAGCTCTAAAGAATAAAGGAATTGTTGATAGTGGATGTTCCAGGCACATGACTGGGAACAAGGCCTACCTTGCTGAATTTCAAGACTTTAATGGTGGCCCTGTTGCTTTTGGAGGTAGTAAAGGTTATATCACTGGTAAAGGTAAAATTAAAACGGGTAAGTTAGATTTTGAGGATGTATGCTTTGTAAAAGAACTTCAGCATTTCAATCTCTTTTCTGTGTCACAAATGTGTGACAAAAAGAACAAGGTTCTGTTTACTGACTCTGAATGTCTTGTTTTGTCTTCTGAGTTTAAGTTACCTGATGAAAATCAAGTATTACTTAAAATCCCTAGACAAAACAACATGTACAGTTTCAATTTAGAGAACATTGTTCCTTCAGGAGGATTGGCTTGTTTAATTGCAAAGGCTACAACTGATGAATCTAACAAATGGCATAGGAGGTTGGGTCATGTTAATTTCAAAAATCTAAACAAACTTGTAAAGGGAAATCTTGTAAGAGGTTTACCTTCTAAGCTTTTTCAAAATGACCACACTTGTGTTGCTTGTCAGAAAGGAAAGCAACACAAGGCCTCCTGTAAGGCCAAAACAGTAAGCTCTATTAGCCACTCCTTACAACTTCTTCATATGGATTTGTTTGGACCTACATCTGTAAGGAGTTTAAACCATAAGACCTATTGCCTAGTTATCACTGATGATTTTAGCAGGTTTAGTTGGGTATTTTTCTTAAGAACTAAGGATGAAACTAGTGCAATCCTTAAGGACTTTATAAGACAGATAGAGAACCAATTGAATCAAAAAGTTAAAACTATTAGATGTGATAATGGTACAGAATTTAAGAACAGGGATGTGATTGAATTCTGTGGGTCAAAGGGGATCAAGAGGGAATACAGTAATGCCAGAACTCCACAACAAAATGGAGTTGCTGAGAGAAAGAACATGACCCTTATTGAGGCTGCAAGGACCATGCTTGCAGATTCATTTTTACCTAACACTTTTTGGGCTGAAGTAGTTAGTACTGCTTGTTATGTGCTAAATAGGGTATTAGTGACCAAACCTCATAATAAGACACCTTATGAACTTTTAACTGGCAAGATACCAATTATAAGTTATATAAGACCTTTTGGGTGCCATGTGACCATCTTGAATACCATTGACCACCTGGGCAAGTTTGCTGGAAAATCATATGAGGGATTTTTAGTTGGGTATTCTCTATAAAGCAAGGCTTTTAGAGTATACAATTTAGAAACCAAAAGAGTTGAAGAAAACCTGCACATCACCTTCTTAGAGAACAAACCAAATGTTGCAGGAAAAGGACCAACTTGGCTTTTTGATCTTGATTATTTAACTGATTCTATGAATTATCATCCTCTTAGTTCAGAGAATCAAGCTAACATATATGAAGGTCAAAAAGAAGCTAACCAAAATGCAGGTACAGAAGAGATTATTGATGCAAGGGATTCTGAAAAAGAAGATGAATATGCTCAAGACTGTTTTGTACTGCCAATATGGCCTTCTTATTCTTCAACAATCACTCCTGATTTAAAAACAAATGAAAAAAGAGATGGTTCAAGAGAGGAAGAACAAGTCTTTATGGATGAACTTGAAAGACTTCAGAGGCAAGAAAAGGAGGCTAATGAGGAAGCTGAAGCTCTCAGGAAGAAGTTTGAGCACTTAGTGATAAAAGAAGGAGCTGCTAGAACTAGCAGTACTAACATTTTTAGTACTGTTAGCACACCAGCTAAAGCTAGCAGTACTAACCTAGTTAATACTGTTAGCATACCAGTTAGTACTGCCAGTCCTTATGAGGGACTATCTCTTTCTGATCCAACAAATCCTGAAGAAGATGATTCAGAAATACCTCCACTTGAGGATATCTATCAAAATTCTACTGATGGTATTTTCACTACTTCATCTTATGATGATGAGGGTGCAGTGGCTGACTTCACAAACTTGGAAACTGTTGTGAATGTTAGTCCTATTCCTCAACAATCATGGATTCCTCCACTCAATCCTACAAAGCACTTATTTCTAGGAGATCAAATCGCAGTTCAAACAAGAAGCAAAGTAAATACAAGTTCTGGAGCTCATGCTTTTGTTAGCTATGTTCAAAAGCAAAAGAGAACTAACCATAAGGACTTTCATCATTGTTTATTTGCTTGTTTCCTGTCTCAACATGAACCCAAGAAGATTTCAGAAGCTCTTGAAGATGAAAGCTGGGTTGATGCTATGCAAGAAGAATTGTTGCAGTTCGAGATACAGAAAGTTTGGGTCTTAGTAGATTTGCCTTATGGGAAGAAGGCTATCGGTACAAAGTGGGTTTATCGAAATAAGAAGGATGAAAGAGGAGTTGTTGTCAGAAATAAAGCAAGGTTAGTTGCTCAGGGACATAGGCAAGAGGAAGGGATAGACTATGATGAGGTTTTTGCTCCTGTGGCTAGGCTTGAAGCCATAAGGATCTTTTTAGCCTTTGCCTTATATATGGGATTTATAGTCTATCAAATGGATGTGAAGAGTGCCTTCCTTTATGGGAAAATTGATGAAGAGGTATATGTGTCTCAACCACCAGGTTTTCTAGATCCTAAATATCCTCAGAAAGTATACAAAGTTGTAAAAGCTCTCTATGGGCTACATCAAGCTCCCAGAGCCTGGTATGCTACTTTATCTACTTTCTTATTGAAGAATGGATACAGAAGAGGAACCATTGACAAAACTCTCTTCCTAAAGAAGGACAAACATGATATCATACTAGTTCAAGTCTATGTGGATGATATCATCTTTGGGTCTACAAAGAAATCTTGGTGTGATGAGTTTGAGGCATTAATGAAGAGTAGATTTCAGATGAGTTCAATGGGAGAGCTCACTTTCTTTCTTGGATTACAAGTCAAACAAAAACCAGATGGTATCTTTATTAGTCAGGATAAGTATGTTGCAGAAATCCTGAAGAAGTTTGACTTTGCCAATGTTAAGACTGCTAGTACACCAATTGAGACTCAAAAGCCTTTAGTCAAGGATGAGGAAGCTAGTGATGTGGATGTCCATCTCTATAGGTCCATGATTGGCTCTTTAATGTACTTGACTGCTTCTAGACCTGATATTATGTTTGCAGTCTGTGCTTGTTCTAGGTTTCAGGTCACTCTAAAGTCTTCCCATCTAAGTGCTGTCAAGAGAATTTTTAGGTACCTAAAGGGCAAACCCAAACTGGGTCTTTGGTATCCTAGAGTGTCTTCATTTGACCTAGAATCCTACTCAGATAGTGACTATGCTGGAGCAAATCTTGACAGGAAATCCATAATAGGAGGTTGTCAATTTCTTGGCAGAAGACTCATTTCTTGACAATGCAAAAAGCATACCATTGTGGCTACTTCTACTACAGAAGCAGAATATGTAGCTACTGCAAGCTGCTGTGGGCAAGTTTTATGGATTCAAAATCAAATATTAGACTATGGGTTCAACTTCATGAACACAAAGATCTACATTGATAATGAAAGCACCATTTTCATTGTAAAGAATCCAGTATATCATTCCAAAACAAAGCACACACCGGCCTTTTAGGCACCATTTTCATAAGAGATGCATTATGAAGAAGAAAACTTATTCAGGTGCTAAAAATCCACATCTGATGGACAATGTAGCTGATTTACTCACCAAGGCATTTGATGTTAGCAGGTTTCAGTTCTTGGTTGTTACTATTGGGATGATAAATCCATAAGCTACATTGGTTAAAGGGAGGAAAAATGCTGTGTTGTATAGTTTGTATAAAGAAACATGTTAACCATAGATGATGAATTTCCAGAGGTTTGAAAGAGTTTAGAGAGTCATTGAGAAGAGTTACTGATGGTACTGAAGCACTCCTGATACCTGTATTGTTCATTCTTTGGTTGGACAAAGTTAGTACCGATAGTGCAAACTTAGTACCGCTAGGCAAAGTTTGTACCGCTTTAGAGAAGTTGAAGAAAAATACCGCCAAGGGTACAAAGTGTAAATTGAAATGGTTTCCTTGAAATTAGGTCTCCTAAACCTATATAAACCCATTTCAATTGCGCAGTTTCGTACGCATTCTCTCTCTAAACTACATTCGCATTTACAAGCCCTAATATCTCTCTTATCGACGATCTATCTTTCAAGTACAATGGCTGTTCTTGATTCATGTCTGAAGCATAACATGGTCGCATATTTGGAGAAGTCTGAAGGGAATGTAGAGTTTCACGAGATCATTGATTTCCTTAAGCGCAGTTCCATTCATCATGCTCTCACTGTAAGTCCTGTTGTATCTACTACATTTGTTGAACAGTTTTGGACGTCTGCTAAGTCCAAAACAATCAACAATGTTAGGCACATTACTGCCAAAGTAGCTGGCAAGTCTGTGTCTATCTCTGAGGCATCAATAAGAAGTGATCTTCTTTTTGATGATGCTAAGTACATTAAAGAACCAATCATGGACCTATAAAGATGGACATCCACATCACTGGCTTCCTCATCCTTGACTAAAGGCTTCTGGGTCTCAATTGGTGTACTAGCAGTCTTAACATTGACAAAGTCAAACTTCTTCAGGATTTCTGCAACATATTTATCCTGACTTATGAAGATACCATCTTCTTTCTGTTTGACTTGTAATCCAAGAAAGAAAGTGAGCTCTCCCATAGAACTCATCTGAAATCTACTCTTCATTAATGCCTCAAATTCATCACACCAAGATTTCTTTGTAGAACCAAAGATGATATCATCCACATAAACTTGTACTAAGATGATGTCATGTTTGTCCTTCTTAAGGAAAAGAGTCTTGTCAATAGTTCCTCTTCTGTATCCATTCTTTAACAAGAAAGTAGATAAAGTAGCATACCAGGCTCTTGGAGCTTGATGTAACCCATAGAGAGCTTTCACCACTTTGTAGACCTTCTGAGGATATTTAGGATCTAGAAAACCTGGTGGTTGAGACACATATACCTCCTCATCAATTTTGCCATAAAGGAAGGCACTTTTCACATCCATTTGATAGACTATGAAGCCCATGTAAGAGGCAAAGGCTAAAAAGATCCTAATGGCTTCAATCCTTGCCACAGGAGCAAAAACCTCATCATAATCTATCCCTTCCTCTTGCCTATGTCCCTGAGCAACTAACCTTGCTTTATTTCTGACAACAACTCCTCTCTCATCCTTCTTATTTCTATAAACCCATTTTGTTCCAATAGCCTTCTTCCCATAAGGCAAGTCTACAAGAATCCAAACTTTCTGAATCTTGAACTGCAGCAATTCTTCTTGCATAGCATCAACCCAACTTTCATCTTCAAGTGCTTCTGAAATCTTCTTGGGTTCATTTTGAGACAGGAAACAAGCAAATAAACAATGCTGGAAATCCTTATGATTATTTCTCCTTTGCTTTTGAACATAGCTAACAAAAGCATGTGCTCCAGAACTTTTATTCACTTTACTTCTTGTTTGAACTGCTGAGTTTGGATCTCCAAGAATAAGAGCTGAAGGATGAAAAGAGTTAATCCTTGATGTGGGAATAGGACTAACATTCACAACAGTTTCCAAATTTGTGAAATCAGCCACTGCACCCTCATCATCATAAGATGAATTAGTAAAAATACCATCAGTAGGATTTTGATAAATGTCCTCAAGTGCAGGTATTTCTGAATCATCTTGTTCAGGATTGGTTGGATCAGAGAGAGATAGTCCATCATAAGGACTGGCAGTACTAACTGGTGTGCTAACAGTATTAACTATGTTAGTACTGCTAGCCTTAGCAGCTCCTGCTTGTATAAGCAAATTCTTAGTTTCTTGTGCAAACTCCTTCCTGAGAGCTTCAGCTTCATCATTAGCATCCTTTTCTTGCCTCTTAAGTCTTTCAAGTTCATCTAAAAAGACTTGTTCTTCCTTATCCACTGGTTTCTCATCTATCATCTGTTTGTAATACAGGATTGATTGTTGAAGAATAAGAAGGCCATATTGGCAGTACAAAGCAGTCTTGAGCAGATTCATCTTCTTTTTCAGAATCCCCTGCATCAATAATGTCTTCTGTAACCCCTGCTTATGTTGGTTAGTTTCTTGTTGCCTGCATGTAGGTTAGCTTGTTTCTACTGATCTAACAGGATGATAATTCATAGAATTAGTTAAATAATCAAGATCAAAAAGCCAAGTTGGTCCTTTCCCTGCAACATTTGGTTTGATTCTCCTAAGAAGTTGATAGTGAGTTTTCTTCCAACCTCTTTTGGTTTCTAAATTGCTATCCTCTAAAAGCCTTGCTTTATAGAGAATACCCAAATCTAAATAATCCCTTATATGATTTTCCAGCAAACTTGCCCAGAGTGTGTTAATGGTATTCAATGTATGGTTCCTCATGGTACCAAAAGGTTTTTACTATAACTTAGAATTGGTATCTTACCAGTTGACGTTCATAGGTTTCTTTATTATGAAGGCTTGAGTCTACTAATACCCTATTTAGAACATAACAAGCAGTACTAACTGCTTCAGCCCAAAAAGTGTTAGGTAAAAATGAATCTGCAAGCATGGTCCTAGCAGCCTCAATAAGGGTCCTGTTCTTTCTCTCAGCTAAAACTCCATTTGTTGTGAGTTTCTGGCATTACTGTATTCCCTTTGATCCTTTTGAAACCCACAGAATTGATTAACAATCCTTAGTTCTTAAATTCTGTACCATTATCACTTCTAATAGTTTTAACTTTTTGATTCAATTGGTTTCTTCGTCTTTTAATAGTCCTCAAGGATTGCACTAGTTTCATCTCTTAGTTTTAAGACACATTCAACCAAAACCCCCTCCCCACCCCCAAACCCACCCCACCAACAACACCCCCCAAAACCTACACACCCCAATAACACCCTCCTTACATACAAATCAGTTGATAACAAGGCCACTAGGTACCTTCTGATTTAAGCTGGACCTGACAGATGTAGGTCCATAACAAGTCCATATGAAAAAAGTTGTAATAGAGTGGCTAATAGGCTTACTTGTTTTGGCTTTACACAGAGGCCTTGTGTTGTTTCCTTTCGCGAAAAGCACACAAGTGTGGTCATTTTGAAAAATCTTTGAAGGTAAACCTCTTACAAGGTTTCCCTTTTTCTACAGTTTGTTTAGTTTTTGAATATTAACATTGACCCAACCTCCATGCCATTTATTATGATTCATCAGTTGTAGCCTTTGCAATTAAACAAGCCATATTCTAACTGAAGAACATGTTCTCTAAATTGAAAAATGTCATATTGTTTTGTCTGGGGATTTTAAGTACATACATTGCTTTGCATCAGGGTAAACTTAAACTCAGAGACAAACAAGACATTCAGAGTCAGTAATAGACCTTGTTCTTTTTTTTGCTCACATATTTGTGACACGGAAAAAAGATTTGAAATGCTGAAGTTCTTTTACAAAGCATACATCCTCAAAATCCTAATTTACCCATTTTTAATTTTTCTTTAACAGTGATATAACCATACTGCCTCCAAAAGCAAAGGGCCACCATTAAAGTCTTGAAATTTCAGCAAGGTAGGCCTCCAATGTTCCTAGTCATGTGCACAGGAACATCCACTATCAACTTCCTTTATTCTTAGAGCTCTATGTGGATAATTTGCCACATTACAAAAAAGAAGATTAGATTTTCCTTAGGGACCAAGCCTGTTTGGGTTGAAGTCTTGCCATGTGGTAAATTCTTAGAAAGGTGTAACAATTTTCTAAGATGGATCCACCATTTTATTTGGATCCACCCCCATTGGTTGTCTTTGTGGTCTCCAATTACAACCTGTGAGGGCTTAACAGTAGTTTCCCTTTTCCCCCAACAGTACTAACTGCATTTACCTTAGCAGTATTAACCTTTTGGTTTGAAAGATTTGTTTTAAGTACTGTTGTTCTTTTTGAACTTGAAAGATGGGAATGAGTTTGGGGAAAAAACATTTGCTGGTTCTATACTACTATTTACAATGGGTTAACAGTATTACTTTCATCGCGCATACTAGTTAGTACTGTCTGTCTGTTAAGATTTTGCCTAGCAGTACTAACATTTTTAGTACCGCTAGTTCTTTAGCCAGTGTTAACTGGAATTTTACTGTATCTAGTTAGTACTGCCGCGAGGAACAAATTGGGTAATGTTTATTCCTCTTGCAACATTCTCTCTCCCACCAACCTTGTTTAACCCATCTTTTTGCCCCTCCTTTTCTCATGAAACATCACAATCTCGAATTAATTGATTAAGCTACCTCAGACAAAAACCCATTTTTTTTTTTGCTCTTGTTAGTAAAACCCATACCACCAAATCTTTCTTGTTAAATTTAGGTTTTTGACTATGTGTGATCTCCTGACTCCCCCCCCCCCCCCCCCTCCCCTCCCCCCACCCACCTTTTGCCCTAGGAGTTTTTACTTGTTTTACTGGTTAGCAAAATAGGTATTTCTTGTTGTTTTGTTGGTTTTATCGACACCACCCCACTCCCTCCTACATAATTTGATTCATACTCCTCAATGATAGGAGCATCAGACCATACCTTAGGTTGACATTCTACATTAGATTCATTGACTACTAGTTCAGACACTAATTCAGAGCGGTTCTGTACTAATGTTAGATTCACAGGTATTAGACTTCACTTGATTAGGATTCAGATTCACTAGGTTGAGTCTGTTTTGGACCATATGTAAATTGTGAGTAATCTACTTCAATTTCAGGTCCAGAGGGCATATAATTCCCTGTCATGGGTGGGGGTACAGCATGCATTCCTTCTGCTGTAACAAACCTATCATACAAAGGTTGGTTTTCTATCTCACTCTCTTTATTCATAAAAAAACACTCTCTGGCAACACTTATTATTCATAATCAAAATTCCATCATATCTATGATCACCTAGCCCAAGCCCAAACTTATCATTAGCACTCATTTGGGTATTTAGCAGTTTACTAAGATTTTTAGAAGAATTATGCCATTTTTCTACTTTAGCCTTTAAATCTTCTTTTTCTTTTTGAGCTTCTGCTAATAATTTCTTATGGTATGTCCCCCCGACCGCCAACCAATTTGTTTATCATCTAACGTTTCTTCCCCCCAAATCCCCTCATAAGCTTTATTAACTTTTGTTCATACCAAAGTTGTCCTTGTTGATGAGCAACTAACTTGTGCTTCAACTTTCTTAAGACCTTGAGGTATTTGCCTTTTATTTTCTATGCTTGAATCACTTAGTTGTTCTCTCTGATGCATCATACAGTTTTTAAGATTATGCAGAAGCTCTTTCTCACTTATTTTGTACAAGAAATTACTTCTGTGTTTGAGTCTGAGTGTTGTAGCCACAAAGCATTAATTTCCATTTCTGAAATAATTTATCCAATCCACACCTTCTCCATTAATTATTCACCCAAATGCTTTAGAATCCTTCTTATGTCCAGTTCTGCTCCAATCCTTGCGCGCGCCAGAATTCCATGCTTCCCTCACTCCTGTTATCTTGAGTTCCCTGATTCTAACTCTCTAGCAAAATGCCTTGTTTTTGTGGCAATGTAGCATTCCACTTTGGTTTTATCAAAGCCAACAGGTTCTTTTGCATCAATTTGTAGCTTTCTACCAGTCTTCTTGTAAAACTTTTTCATTCACATGAAGATTCACGGCCCCCCCCCCCCATTGCCACTTCAAGTCTATTTCTTCAAGGTCATATTCATCAATCTGTTCCAAGGTCCTCATGATCCGGTTTGAGGCACTTGATTTGATTAGCTTAAGTATATGTGTATGATGAAGTTTGTTCATACTTTGGAGTTTTGGGACAGAAAGCATTGGGATCCAAATAGCGCGGTACTAACTTCATTAGTATGCTAGTGTTCTCAGAGTAAAAGCTAAATTGCGCTGCGGGTCTGGAGGATGGGCAAGTAGTTAGTAGGACGCCTTTTATATCACTCTCAAAGACTCTTAGATTCTTTGTACAATATTAAAACTTAGATGGTTCCACTCCTGGTTTGGTCCTCATGTCAAGGAAACTTGTGACCAGGCAGAAGGTAGAGATCTTAGAAATTTTTGATTTGCATCCTCAGTAGATACACCTGCTCCATGAATCTCTAACTGACTTAGGAGACTTTGGAACCTGTCATAGCCTTTGTGAAGCCCTTCTGTGTTGGATACAGAGAATCCTTCAAACTGTTGCTTCAAGATATACTTTTGCATCTTCTTGGATTCGTCATTTCCACTAAATCTAGATTTGATGGCATCCCACATCTTCTTTGTGCATACAGTATCCTTATCGAAACTTAGCAAGATGATCTTCTGGTAGGCCATAAGCAAGGTGGTCCCTTGCCCATCTCTCTTTCTCTGGCTACCTTTCTCTTCTTATCTTGTCTTTCACACACTGTGGAAACAAGGTTATCTTAAGAGTCCTACGCATTATCCTTGTGATATTGCCAGAACATCCGAGTGATACGAAGGTATTCACTATGAAGATGGAAATCCTGCTAGAGCCTACATCAAACAAGCTCTAGGTAGGTGACTTGTGCGATTCTACAAGAATCAAACTTGTGTCAACTGGAAAGAAACGATGGTGCGATTCTACGTGAATCAAACTTGTTCCAGCATAAGAATTGACGGTTATTGAACATTTGACAACCAATCAAAACTATCGAAGTGTTACAAAATATTTTCATAATTAACACTTAGACTGATTTTTCAAATCAATTTTCTCTTTATTGCTAACTGTTTCATTACAGGATCATTTAAAGATGGAGATGGAGATGGAGATACCCAGTTCCAGTAATGTCAAGTTAATAACCGAATTCTCAGACACGACCTACACTTGTTATGAAGTTATGAAAGATCTCATAAAGGTGTCAAAGCTTCCGCAAACTCTGATATCATATTCTTCTTCACAAGTGCACAAGATGGCAATAGATTACTAGATGATGAGAGATTATGTTTGGATGATGATCTCAAGAAAGCTCATGATCACAATCAAAATAAGTCAAAGTGAACAAGCTTAATTGTTATCTAAAGATCACTACATCAAAGTCCTAGACGTTTATGATTTGCCTTGTTTTGGTCTTGTCTTGTTTGTAATAGCTTTGTTCATTTATACTTTGTGATCTTGATCTTGAGCCTTTATCTTTTTGACTTTGAGTTCTTGAGATCGTTATCTTTCATCATCTCCTTGACTTGAATCATCTTGATTTGACTTCCTTGATCATCTTGTGCTCTTGACCAACATGCACTTGTTACATTCTTATTTGACATATATGATTATAAGTCTAATAATCTCCCCCAATTGATGATTATTTATTTGATTATGAGGCTCTTTGATGGTGGGGAAGATTAGAATCAACTATCTTGACATTGAATGATTGACTTTGAAAGCTTGAGTATGAGCATGTGGTTTATGAATCCGACTTTGCTGGAATGAGACTGCAACACCGTCGTCTAAACCTAAAATAAGACAGTTAGCAATAAAAGATGAATATGGGTTTGTCATTCATCTTGAGTTCGGTTGCATTAACCTTTGGTTTCCCATTTTATAGTATAAATACTATACATGTGATCAGGTAGATTCAAAAAATCTTCTTGACAGTGTTTCCAGCTCAAAGCGTAGGATCTTTTAACACAGATGTATTAGATTCACCATGCTTGCTAGTTCTCATTACCGGAACGTCTCAAAGCAGACAATACGGTAAGAGTGAATCAGATAGTTACTATCTTTCTGATTAAGTCGTCAATTCATTTACTGGACCAAAATTGATATCCAGTTATCACAAGCTTGATTCATATAGAATCTTGCAAGTCACCTACCAAGAGCTTGTTTGATGTTGGCTCAAGCAGGATTTCCATCTTCACTGTGAATACTTAAGTATCACTCGGATGTTCTAGCAAGATCTCAAGGATAATGCGTAGGACTCTTTGTTACAACTTGTGAACTTTATGGTGTTCAACAAGTGTATTTTGACATTGTGTCCTAATGAGATTTATACTTTGATCTCTTCTGGCTCTAGACTCGATTTGTGCACTTTTAGTTTTAGTAATCGGAGGCTGGAGCAGACTGCCACCTATTCAATATTAACAATCTCGGAGTGAGATGTCAATAGATAACGTGTGTATCTCCGTGACAAATGAGACAAGTTTCTTTTGAGAGAAACCTGAATGGCTGGGAAGGGTTGTGCATTGCATCACTGGGTCTATGACGACTTTCTTCAATATCAACAATCATCATTGTGATTTTGATAGATTATGTATTGACCCGGTTTCTGCCTAAGGTGTAAGGAGGGCTTCTTTCTTTTCACCCTTTATCCATACATTTCTTTTTCATTCTTCAACCCCTTCAATGCTTACCAAGACGTCATTACTAACACCTTGTTGTGATTGTTCCAGTGTTAGCTCAATCTTAGTCGGCATTCTTCCCTTATACACATTCATCTCCAATCATACATAAGGACTGCTATTTCTAACTATGGAGTGTCCTTGGGTAGATCCCTCCGGTTCTGGTTGGATCGTAGGACTTATTCCTAACCTAACCACCTTATGACTTTAGAATCATCGTGAAATTAATAGGTTGTTGGGTATGAGATCGAACCATAAAACCATTTTCTGACATTGTTATTTTCAAATACTCCCCCTACACATGTGCTCTGAGATTCGAAATTGTTTAGCACATGAAGGAAAGAGTTGCACTTAGAGTCTTAAAGATCACATTCTTCTATATCATATTTTAAAAAATTTTATCCCTAAAACAATAATCCAATCACATGTTATCCCTATAATATAATCCAATCACAACAATAAGCAAACCCAAATAAGCCCTTTAATGAGCCAGCAATTAGAAGAAAAGAAAAGAAAGGAAGAAAAGAACTTGGAATGTTAGATTAAGAGAGAGAAATGGTAAGTTACAAGTGAACAAATGTAACTAACACCCTCTCCATGTATGGAGAGGGTTTCTTTTATACCTCTAGCCAACATGTAGGCGTATGGGCTTTTCTACTTGGGTCGGGCTTGGCATATATTGGGCTTTGAGCCCGAAACACGAACAATATTAGATTACAATCCAAGCCCATTCAACCCGACTAGCCTATTACTTTACAAGACCCAATTTGACTTTATAAGACCGATAACATTCTTGTTTGACTTAATATAATTAAGGCTAACACATTCAAAATCCTTGAACGAATTGGGCCAGTGGCATACAAACTAGAGCTTCCTAAAGAGCTTAGTAATGTTCACAATACTTTCCATATTTCTAATCTCAAGAAATGCTTATCCGATGAATCTCTCATCATTCCAATGAAAGAACTTCAACTCGACGACAAACTCAACTTTGTAGAAGAACCAGCGGAAATTATGGATCGTGAAATCAAGCAACTAAAACGAAGTCGCATTCCTATAGTCAAAGTGTGATGGAACTCTAAAAGAGGACCATAATTTACATAGGAACACGAAGTTGAAATTCGTGCCAAATATCCTCATCTATTTTCAAACGTCACTTCATCATCTAAATAAATCTCGGGATGAGATTTTTGTAAGGATGGGGGACTATAACAACCCGCAAATTTTTATTAATGTAAATATCCATCTATTAAATTAGATGCAATGTACTATCTATCTATTATATATGAACCATCTTTTTCAGGGAAATTTTTCACTTTATTACATTACTTACCTTACCAATATCTCAATATGCAACGCAACTTGCATAACTAAAGTTAACGAGCTCACGCAACCTACCTATGGCAATCTTATCTTCATATATGTCAATCAAACATCATAACATGTCAAGTCAATATCTTAATATCATTTTTTACAAAGTACATTACTCATATAATGTACCATTTGTAACGTTATATCCAGACAGGCCTTAAACCGTTATCGTATACCTCTAAAACCTTAATTCCATGTAAAGTTAACATCTAAAGTGAATGTATAAGCTACTAAAGCATATGTACAAGTAATATAATATCTCAATTGAAATATAAACTCCTTCCAAGTCAAGGTACAAGTCCTTAAAAGAACAGTGTATAAGTCATTAAGCATGACATCTAAAATAGCCATTTTACCCCCGTTTTCCTAACAAATATTGTACAAACTATTAAGTACAATGTACAAACAAGCAATTCTCAACTTTTAAACAACATTTCCCTTCATTTCAATCACTTAGACTCATTTGTAAACATAAAACCCTAATTCAAACCAAGAAACCCTAAAACCGAGCTAGTTTCTAAACCATGACCCATTTCTTCATTGTTACCCATTATTAACCTAAACCATTAATCAAATTAAGTTATAAACACTCAATTACAATATTACATTTCATAATCTATCCTCATTACTCCATTGTACATGAAATTTGAACCAAAAACCCTAACCCGAGCAAGTGATTGTTTAATACAAAAAATTTAAGTTTTACATGAATGAGGATCGATACTTATATATGTTGGGTTAAAAATTCCTTTTTCACTATCCCGAGATGCCGCCAACACTTTTCTCCTACGGTTCCTAACCTTTAAACTCTCAAAATGCATAAAAACTCTCTAGAATATCCGATTGCGTTTCTTCCGAATGGACTCCATAGAAGGTGACTTCATCTGAACACCACTGACCGGTGTCACTATTATAAAATTGTAGCTCTCTTTTTTTCTCTTCGTGTGGCATTTTGAGTCATCCAAAACAGAGTTCGTATGAGGAATTTATGCCCAAAAAAGTGCAGCAACTTTAAAACACAACACACTAACATGAATTCTTTATTCGTTCTTCGTTTCTTCGCTTGATTCATTCACAAGTTATCCTTTATTAACTTTAATAGTTTATACTTCATTTATTGAGTATTCCATCAGTTGGAACCTCCAACAGACTAACTTTCCCGGTTCAATTTTGTCTTGATCATCATTTGATATCTTTTACTCGGTTTTGCATCGTTTGCTCAAGTCTTCTTCCACAATCTCTTCGAATGCACTCATAAGAACCTCAAACGCTTCCAAAATCATATATAATAGACATTAAGGTTTCTTTTAAGCTATTTTGCTCTAATTCTTGATAATTGAAGCACGTATTCACTTCAACCTGCTAAATAAATAAAAACTTATTAAAATATTAATTCTTAAATAAACTATGTGCATTTGCACGTAAGTGACCATGATAAGAGTGTATACATAAAGCACCTATCATATTATTATAAGCTATTTTGTATTATTAATAGCTTTAGCAGGGTTGTTTTTACAAAAAAATTGATGACTTGGCAATTTATTTTGTATTTCTATCAAATTAAGAGGGTGATTTTGTACTTTTAAACACGGGCCGTTTAATGAGCATTTAAATTCATGTTTTACCTATTATAAAAGGTAAAAGCCATAAAATACCAACAAACTTTTCAATTTGTCCTGATATGACCAACAAACTATTTTTCCTCCTGTCTACACCAACGTACTATTAAATATTGTTCTTATATCACCAAATTATGACAGAAAAATAACCCTAAATAAGACTAATATGTACACAAAAAACACAATTTAAACAGTAAAGCGTAAAAATAAATATCGGGAGTGATCGTAAACTACAAAACACTTAGAAAAGATAAAATAACTCATATAATATCTAAACTAATGAATATCCGATGCCGAAACGCGTCCGATGACGTTTTTTAGATTTACGCGGGTTTACTTCCCGGTAAACCGCCAGATTCAAACGTAACGTATAAAAGTAAAAAATAATTGTCGAAAAAGTTTAAAATATTGACCAGAAATTCTCATGGTGTGACATATTATGTGACCACTAGTTCAAATCGGATGAAATAGGTTACCTTGTCCAATTTTATCTTTGAAAACTATATCAGTCCATGGAATGTGAAAAACATCCACATCGAGATCAGGATAGGAATGAGGTGGCAAAGAACCTCCATTGTTGTTGACTGGATTAGCCATACTGATATCTAATCATCTTATAACTAGAATGTGCGGCTGTGATGGTGGTAGCGAGAGGGGGAGGATGGTGATGGGTGGATGAGTGGATCTTTGGTGGAGATGAAGAAAACTAATGGTGATGGGTGGTAGCGGGATGGGTGGATCTTTAGGGAGGGGGAGGATGATGGTAGCAGGATGGGTGGATCTTTAGGGAGTGGGAGGATGGTGATGGGTGGCAGCGGTGGTGCTGCCAAAAGATGTGCCGCCTGTATGTGTGGGGGTTAATGGGTGGATCTTTGGTGGAGATGAAGAAAAAAGAGACTTTATAAAAGTTTTGTTGTTGTTTAATGATGCAGGTATGTTGGTGATTTATTTATGAAGAAGACGAGGGTAATATAGTTATTTTAGGGTCATTTTAGAGTCATATTGGTGATATCGGAACAATATTTAAATGTACGTTGGTGTAGGTAGGACGAAAAATAGTTCATTGGTCATGTCGGGACAAATTGAAAAGTTTGTTGGTATTTTATGGCTTTTACCCTATATTCAAATCTAAAAAGGTTATTAGTTTTAAGTATAAACATATTAAGTTTATTATACTAACTTATATTTTATTATTTTAACATATAATTTAATATGCAATTAATGTAATTTTTTTAATTACAAAGTTTCAACTGAGATAGCAAACTATTTCAAAAACAAATTAACAAAAACACACTTCATTATCATAACAGATCCATTATCAAGTTTCACTTAACACACACAATCTTTATGTCTAATACTAGTAGTTGAGTTTGTGAAGATGAAGGTAAAGATGACATTGGAGAGAAAAAAATAGTAAAATAATACGGAGTACAAAATAAAAAAAATTAATAATAAATCATTGATCGGTAAATAAAGTTGTCACTTTGGCAAGAGTAAAAAAGAAAATTGAAGTATAGACCCTAGATTTAAATTCCCTAGCAGTTTGGTTTCATGTTTTTGTTTTCCAAAAAGTTTGATACTTAAAACTTTAGTTTCTTTATTCATTTGTAAATAGTTTATTACAAACTTCTTGTAACAGAGTATACGATACAAATGGCTTGATTTAAACTAAATTTTGATAGTTTATATGTAAAAAGTACAATCATTTTTTACCGCGTGACTAAGATTTTTTTTGAAAATTTGCCCCCTAATAAACAAAGCGTTACTTTTAAGGATTTTGAAGCTAGTTAAGCTAGATCGCTCATCCACAAGCATTTTTAAGCTAGACTGTAAACATACCCTCCTTAAACAAACAACACTTTATCAATTTGATTTAAGTAATGGCGGAGCCAGAAATTATGATTACAGGGTAACGAGCAATAAAATGGTTATCAATGTGACTTAAACAAATCGGGTGGGGTTTGAGTAACGTCAATAAAATTTCTTTACTTCATGCATATGACGTTTCATAGATATGTCGAACACAAAACACTTACGAAAACGTAAACAAACAATTTGTCATGAAAATCGTATAAAAACACTAGTCTTTAGACAGTCTAACGACAATTGTGACTACTATTACTAAAATATAAGAACTCTCAAATTTTATTTACGTTAAACGTAAACAATCTTAAATTCTTATTACATTTAGCATTATACACTCTTGTATTAAATAGGCTTATGCATGAAATTAGGCACGATTTTTAAATCTCCAGATCATTGCTCTTTAAAATATACACATTTAAATAAAAAACTATTATTACATGTATAAAAAAAGAAAAAGATAAACGACATGTATTTGCAAATAGAAACTCAATATATTTGCAAATAGAAAACCCATCATTTATTAGAAACTGGCCTTTATCTTTTTTGTTAAATTAAAAGGTCCATCCATGTACAAAAAAACAAACTTTTTGTAAATTCAAGTTTATATGAAAATGCTATGGACCAAAAGGAATAATAACGGGGTATAAAGAAAAATAGTCACATAAAGGTAAGCCTGTAGTATTAAAAGTTATTGTACTATTTCCGTTTATAAGGTACCTTCCTACGAAGTAATACATAAAAAAAATACTTATATTCCCAATAAAAGAGTTCTTCTCTTCCATCCAGTTCTTCTTCTACTCTTTACGTAACCTGCAACTTCCGATTATCCTCCGACGTTCAAATTCGATTTCATTAACTGAATTTGATGTGGTGAATCGACACAACACTATTGTCATCACATATAACCGAATTTCATTAACCTAGTTGTATGACTGTATCATCGTCACAACACTATTGTCATCACATATAATCGATTCACCACACGAAAATTTGATGCCCTATGTTTATTTGATGTTGTGTCGTCTCTCACACCGCCCACCCCTAGGGCCGGCCCTGCTACCCGCATGTTGCCGGAGATCACCACAGTGGCTACTAACGCCACCATCTTTTTCGTATTAGATCAAACGACCCCCGCTTCTTTTGATATTATTTTGTTGCTGAAGAATGTTTTTTGAAAAAAACATTGTTCCGACAGTTTCTTCGTAAGTTGGTGGTTGGTGGTGTGGCTAAAATTTGCTAAGGTAATTGTATACATAAAAGTTTAAAGCCCACTCAAGCACCTCAAATGTCACGAGAAAACACCGTAAGGTGAAACTGCTGCGTGGAGGGCTTGTTCGATTTTATACGTTGATAAAAAAAGAAAGAAGTTGATGTGTTGAGTAAAGAGCATTTGTGGTTAATTGGTGATGATATGTTCTTGATGTGATGATACGTTCTTGATGTTGTTGAATTAAAATGAGGAGTTAGTGAGGGACCAACGGTGCAACACACTTTTTATGCAAAATTACTATAAACCCATAACTAACGAAGACACATAACGATTGTTCATCCCTTGGGACCAAACACGCACCAAAATGACCACTTTTGAGACCATTTTCACCGATTTTCAAAACTAGGGACTAAACGGGCAAACGGGGTGGACCATAGGGACCAACGGTGTAATTTACCCTTTCTTTTATTTTATTGGCATACTTTATTTTTATTACTAGTATTTTTATTATATTCAAATCTAAAAAGGTTATTAATTTTAAGTATAAACATATTAAGTTTACGAGGCTTGACGACACTCATGCGTTGCACCGGGCTTAGTCTGTGGGCAAAATTTGATTGTTACACTCTTGTTACAGTTCTTATAGTTTCAACTTCTTATCAGTTGTACTAAAGTTATGCAAGGGTTGTAAGCTACTTTCTTTATTTGAGCACTGTATCAAACACCTGATGCACATAATTTTTATGAAACGCTTTAACTTTGAACAAAGTAATTTGTTGAGGGCATTATTAGTTTTGGCTGTGTGAGCATCTGACCATAGAAACGGTTTGCTTACCAATTGAACAAAATGGTCGTCATGTCTCTGGTCCGTTAATGTAACGGATTTTGTATTTTAGGGTTGTTTTATGGTTAAAATATAATTGCAAGGGGTTTAGTTTGTGTCTTACATATAGTGTGGGGGTTTAGTTTGTGTTTTTTAGAAACAAACAAAAATTTGAATGTGATATACTTAATCCTTTTATAAACATTTTGTTCGATTAAAAGTGAGTTAGAAATAAACAATCGTATTTCATATTCGTATTTAGCGATCTTCTAGTCAACTCTATTGAATATTGAGCTTTAACGAAAGTGTAAGTGGGTACAAAAAGATGAACAAACATTTATAAAAAATGAAGTACAAAAAGTGATAAAAAGATAATACACATAAGTGGTAGAAAGAAAGAGATTGATGAAAAAAATTGGGACCATAAATCTTCCATTTCTACTAACTTCTTGTCATGTCATTTTCACTCTTTCATCTCTCATTTATTCACATATACATACAAATACAAAATGTTGTCTCGAGAGATATACATGAAAAATTTCGGTTAAGAGTCCACTTTGTTATGTCCAAACAAAATTCGGTTAGTCCCAAGTGGACCTACTTAGTTAGCCAATAAAATCACACCCCCTTATTCACACAAACCCTACATCTCATTAACCCTAAATTGCTTCACCAAAACATATCCCGCCTCTCCTATTCCATTTGTGTGCACTCATCACAAAAAAAAATCTGCTACTCCTAAATCTTCGTTCATCTTATTTGATTAAGCAATTAAGAAATCTCATCCATATTTATTTCTCTTATGTCATTAAACTCGACAACCCATGAAGCAAAAACAAACCCTTTCTTTTCTGCTTCAAGCTCCTTTATAAAATCTCAGGTAGGTCGTTATGTTTCCTTTATTTTGTGGATTTTTGAGACGAATATGAGAAAGAATGGAACAACCTTGTTCTTTCTTATAATTTTTGAATAGTAACAAAGAAGGATTGATTCACAAAGATTAATGATGGTTTTGGTTCGAATCATACATGATTGGTAAAGATCTATAACAAAGTAGAACAATATGAGATCACAGTCTTTGTTTTACAATTTGTAAGAACACACTGAGATCTTTGTTGGTTATAATTATTTGATGTTTTGAGGTAAAGTGACATTTATATTGTGAGTTTATGAGTGATGGCGAAGGTATTTGGGTAGGATTGAGAACCACTAAAACAACAATGAAACCACCCAAGCTCAAAACACCACCTATTAAGATACGGTGATGTCGGAAGAAGTTGAAAGATAAACAATAAATATGGTTTGTATGGTTAATGAGTTGAAGGATGGTTCGTATACCTAATGAATGGTAGGATGTTATGCCTGGACAGAGGCAAATGTACAACCTCTGCAAAGACTCGAACATAAATGACTTTTAATGGGCCAAAATCATAATCACTGCCTATTAAATAAGTAGGACTGAATCTTTTATAATAATAAGATAAGATTATACTAACTTATATTTTATTATTTTAACATATAATTTAATGTGCAATTAATGTATTTTTTTAATTATAACGTTTCTACCGAGATGAAGTAACAAACTATTTCAAAAACAAATTAACAAAAACACACTTCATTATCATAACAGATCCATTGTTAAGTTTCACTTCACACACGCAATCATTATGTCTAATTCAAAGGATATTATTGATTTCGGCCTCCTATTCTCTACAGGGGTATTTACTCTCCCTTGCTCTATTGGTAGTTTTAACTTCTATGTTATGGCATACCTAGGAGCAAGTGTTAATGTCTCTAGCCTAAATCAATGTTTGAATATCTAAAATCGGCTGACCTTAAGTAAACTTACATGCTAGTTGAGATGGATGATATGACTAACAATACCCCTTTAGGCATGGTGGAAAATGTCTTGATTAAAATTGATAAGCTTTTGTTCTCATCGATCTGATTTCGTAATTATCGATATGTTGAAAACAAATAATGAGACCATGATCCTTGGGAGACCCTTTTTATAGTGCAATATCACATATGATAAATTACTTGGTGTTTTGCATTTATTTAATTGTTTTAAATCACATATGATAGTATAATAAACGTGAAATTTTATAATGCAGGAAAAAAGAAGATAGTGGTGGGTGATATTGAAATATTAGTTGAAAACAAAGAGAGTTAATGAAGATGAGAGTAAACTTTCTGACAAAGATGTTGATGCACCTAATTAACAGTCACGTATAAGATGAAAAAAAGAAAAAAGCAAAATGTGTCGCATTTGGCAAGTGCACTTTAGTCATTAGGCATTTGGTTTTGTGAGATTTGATAACTTGTTATTTTGTCATGGATTTAAGCATCTTAAGACGTTACCTACTTGGTATTAGTTTATGTAACACCCCCAAAAATATGTCGCAGCGGAAATATGTCCGGGGGCGTTACTTCATAATACAACAGCACAAGATACAAGAGAACGACCTCTAAATGTGTCGCTTGAAAAGTAATCTCGTTGATTTTCTTGAAATTGATATAACATTTGTCTCATAATTGCATCACCACAAAAAGCTTGAAAGCAATACAACGAGATTTGATCATTTGTATATAAGTAGAAATCCATAAATGAAGTCTTGTCAGTTTTAGACTCTAGTGCACATCAAGTAAGCCAAACATCTAATTCATCTGAGAAAAACATGCTTAAAAAGTGTTAACATAAAGTTGGCGAGTTTATAGATTTGTTTAAGTATAAATGTTGAAACAAGGTTCTGTAAAGTGTGTATGACCATTTAAATCCTTAAATGTCCTTCCAAAATGTATGTATGATTTTTAGAAATCAATCGCGATTGATGACAACTCCCACATCATCTCCTTCTAAAACATCATCTTGCACTAGATTAGTGACACCAATGTTGTCAAAAGGAAGATCCATGCTAATACCAAACAAATAAACATCAACACCAGGCTCTACAATTTCATTCTCTTCATCTACTAAAAAAATCTTCATCTTCATCATCATCATCATCTATACCTGCATCTTCACTAGACTGAACATCATATTCAGTTTCATATGCAGTATCTATTCCTTCATCTTCATAGAAGAAGTGTCCATCACTAGGAGCTGATTCATCAAACTGACCATTACACTGTTCAACATCTTCCCCAGAACTCACATAATCTTCAAGTACAACATCTTCCACAGTGAATTCATGAAATCCAACCTTTTCCATAGTGGGTACCCGAGTGCTAACCTCTGCCACAATGGGTTCTGGAGTTTTAAAGTCTTCCACAATGGGTACTTGAGTGCTAACCTTTGCCACAATGGGTTATTAAGTGCTAACCTCTACCACAATAGGTTCCTAAGTTCTACCAACATCTGGTTCCTCAAACACATGAAGCTCAGATTGTGTTTTAATTTAGGAAACATTTAAGTTTACAGGTTCATTTTAAGTTCAAGTCCAAGTCATCAACTCCAAATGACTCATCATGACTTAACCCTGAACTGTCCACACCACTCCCCAAAACATCAGCAAAGCTTGCATCTCCTTCCAATTCGGTTTCCTTAAATGATAATTACCTCATCACATCATATATAACCTCACTAACAGTTGCTTGTTGTGAGACAAAACTCAAGTTTATGTCACTAAACTGTGACTGTATTGTCAGGAGAACATGGCTTTGTATGTCAACTCCATGTACACCATTCAACTGAGTATATATATGAAGACAGACTCATTAGTGGGAGGGGTTAACATACAATCAGGCATACACCTAGGTGTAATAGACTCACAAACATAATTCTTACAAGGTGTACTTGAATCGTGTTGTGGCAAAGAGCTAGGTGTGACAAAACTTGATACGTAATTTCTTTTAAATAAAACTATGTCAGGTTTTACATTTATAAAATCCTAACTACCTCGACTATTCCTACGCACTAAAGAGCAGTGTACCCTATCGTGTATAGTGTAGTGATTGGTAAGCACATGTGTCAACCCAAAGAACGATTTGTATCTCTAATTGTCTTGCGACTTATTTTATACCTAAGAAAAGCATTAAGAAAGCAATTTTGAGTTGTAGATAATTATTGCAGGATGCTGGTAAGCCTTGCTATCGAAAATGGAAATGGTAAAGTGGTGGACAATAGAAAGGATAATCGCATTCAATGGTTCTTATGTGCAAATGTTGTTACAACTTAGAAAGGGGTTCTAAATTCATTAGGTCCAGTTTTGTAGATGTACCTAACCGATGTGAACTGAGTGGAATGGACTCGCAAGGAGAATTAACCTATTCTCAGTTTACAGTGATTAAGGATCCTTTTAATTAAGAGATTTGCTTTATCTAAAGCGTGGTCTTTATTAGCTTCACCAACTCCTAACCATGTATTTAAATTGCTAAGGGCTCTAACCTTATGGGGTAAGGGAGGCGTGAACCATACTACAAGTGTTGGTCTCCTGGAATTAGGTCGTGTGCATAAGATTAGGCTGATGGACTCACAAACCTCGTACATACTCAACCTATATCAAAACCTAGCAGGAAGGTCAAGGATTTCAAAACACACTACATAAATTAATAAAGGGCTCATAACAAGACAATAGATCAATAAATAATAATAAAAAAGTTAATAATTAATTAATGCGATACGAACAAAATAGTAAAGCATGACAAATAAATTCATAACATCAAATATCTATTGATAGATCTAATTAAGTCAAAATAACTGTGAATAAATTGGACCACAGAAAAAAATTGAGAAGTATAATTACAAATTATGCTAGACCAGTGCTCTCGATCCCCTAGTCGAACGCCATGGCAAACCCCGAAGGGTTTGCCCTATACCCTGCTGCTGCGTACACCTTTTTCTCCCCTTTTCTAATTGTCGGCTACACCACTTCGAACCAGAATGAATTTCATACGAATGATAATGACATCTATTTATACTAATTGTAACTTTGGCGCTTGTACGACTTCGACCCCTGGAGTTTGGGGAGAGAAGTGAAACTTAATATAATTTTGCACATAATTCGTCCCTGTGATGACTCATATTTTACGGTGTAACGAATTCGACACGTTAGCCGGGTAAACTTTCTGACGCAAACATTCTTCTTTTAGTGATAAAATTGTTACGACGTAATCCATCGAATCCTTTACGCCATAACCCTTAGTCAGCATCAATATTTTTAATAATAAATATTTTACGGCGTAACTCGTATGGGACGTTACGCCGTAATGCCTTGTCAACACCAAATATTCGTTATTTATAATTGATTACGGCGTAACTCTTACGGGACGTTTACACGTAATATATTCATAATTGCGTTTTTGTTGTATTTTTCTTTTATTTTTGTCGTTTTGGCTATCTTTTTCGTTTTCAATGCCTCTATTACTTGAATTCGCATAATAAATGATTAAGTACCGAATTTCCATATAAAACTATATAAATTGAAGCAATAAACGCGAGATTTTGATATATTAAAAAGTCATTTAATTATTTGATGTTATCAAATATTCCCACACTTGACTTATGTATTGCCCTCAAGTAGAACCTTTTAAATAATTCTCAAAAATATATCTCCCCTAGGTTTTTAAGGAACGATATGAATTAAAAATCATTATGTTAGAATTATAAACGAGCACCTCACAAAGGAAAAAACAAATCACCACTTTAATCTTTACTAATATATGTGTTTCAGTTTTGTGATTCACTCAACTTGCCTCAGTCATAACATGTATTCTATCTTAAGCTTGGAAAATACACAGTACTCCACCAACTAGAATTTGAGTCAAAACACTCTCAAAGGCAACATGGGTGACATTGGTTTATTGAGTGATAAAGGGTTAGGATAGACATGGGATACACTTTTAATGGTTGTTAAGATAAAAACACGAAACAAATAGTCTAAAGTAATCTAAGGTTGTCATAACTAGCTACTGTCCATCCATAGGTCCAAGAGTCTAAGTCTGAAAATCTAATCTTCAATAATGGGCTACTAGCTCCATTCTTCATAATTATTGATATGGCTTGGTGCAATAATGAGCTAGTATCTCCATTCTTCTTAATTTGCACCATCTTTTCATTCTTTAGCACATGGGTGGCTTTTTAGTTGCACCCTTTTTTCTTCCTTTTTTTTCTTTTTAAACATGCAAATGCTACAGGAGTTTATATCTTTTTATTATTGCTCCTGCAGCATTTGATATTATACGCACATCCCCTCACTTGAGATGAACAACGTCGAAAGTGATGATATAGGGGGGGGGGTCTTTATAGATCATAACTGATTGGTCTTCCACGAATGCATAAAATTTTCATTCCCATTCCCCCGAACCATGGACTTAAATAGCCAGATATTTTGACACGAAGAAAAATAAAGACTACAAGGTAGGCTGAGGCGAAATGGTGTAACGAAACATATAGGGTTTAAACAGGGATTGGTTTAACAAGTGATCTAGGGGAACAATGGGTTTTACACAGGGAGGTCGACAAGTCAGTGTGACAAGTCGATAAACACACACACATAGGCTTTTTAGGTGATTTCCTAAGATGTTGCCTTCTTGAACTGTCTATTCCAACTAACCAATTAGGTCTTAACAAGATGTACATGCCAAGTTTTAAAGTCTACAATACTACCGGCACACTCATATATTTGGTGGATTTTTGTATAATAGATGAAAACAGAATTATTAGGCTTAACCTCACCAATTGGAATAAAGGGTTATAGTGCGCTCGACAAAGATTAATTCTAGTTTATTAGAAAAAACATGTCAATTTTTTTAAAATTGGCACAATTTTTCAAAGAAAACTAGAAAATCAAAAACAAATATTAGTCAAGTGATAATTCTACCCCCATCTCCCTACTTGGTTTGTATAATGTCCCTATTGTACTATTAAAGAAATGAAAATTTAAGAACAAGAGTAGAATTAGAACGGAAGACTCCCCTGGATTTGCTCGGTAATATGAAGAGACGACATGCTCTAAGCCAAGCTCCAAGTCTGCTTCTTCGAGCACTTCTACCATCACAGGCAACTTCACCATCCTCCTATAAAGCATTCAACTAGACTAGTTTGGAATGCTTCCTCGCAGCTTGATTAACATCCTAGCACCCCTCGTGCATTACTTGTATAACTGCAAGAAAGACTAATACCAAAAGCATAAACCAGGATAGAAAGCATCAAATAGCACAAAATATACAAAACTTTACAAGACCTAACTCACCTTCGTAGGAATCACGGTTGCATTTAGCATATGCAACAAGCCTTTTAAACCACTTGGTGGCCCAAGTGGACGAGTGAAGTCTCTTGAGGGTTTCCAGAGAACATACCCACAAAGTTCATTTACCAATATACACGGTTTTGTAAAATTTCAAATGATTTAATGATTTGCAGGAAGGGATTACGGCGTAACCAAGGATTAGGTTACGTCGTAATCATGTGGATGACCATAATAAACTTTTTGATTAAATTCAGTTACGCCGTAACCATGGGAAGTATTACGCCGCAACTTCAATGATTACAATGTAACTAAGATTGTTACGCTGTAATTGCTGCCATTGGCATCAATCTTACCACACAATTACGAGGAAGTGTGACTTTTAATTCCGTCCCCTTGTTGTTAGACCCTGCAAAACCAAGTAAGAAATATACAAAACCAACTAAATTCAGAAGATAGGACTTTTATTTATTTAAAGAGTCGTTAAGTTTGACTCTAGTCTCCATCACAGGCCACTTGGACATCTCCACACATGTCCAATCTTCATGTCTCCTCAACCTGTTCATAATTGCATATCCTGCACACTAACAAACCCGTGCATCAAAAGTGTAATGGAACAGGAGAATACATATTTGGCAAATACTTGACTCATAAACACCACATGAATAAAACATTAAGGTTGACAGGCTTAATATTAAAACATAAGCGGTATTAAAAAATATTTTTAAGGGTTCAAGCATTGCCCAAACTATTTTTGGTGTTTCAGACCTAGTTCAGAGATATGTCGCAACAAGCACTACCAAGTTACGCCATAACCAAGTCTGAAACGATTTTTTATTTAATTCACATAAACATGAACGCATACAAAAATAGGAGAAGAATAGAAGGTTCAAACACACAAGCACAAACAAACACTCATATATCAATCAAACAATCAAAAACTACAAAAACCGTTCCCCGACAGCGGCGCCGAAAACTTGATGCGTAATTTCTTTTAAATAAAACTACGTCAGGTTTTACATTTATAAAACCCTAACTACCTCGACTATTCCTGCGCACTAAAGAGTAGTGTACCCTATCGTGTATAGTGTAGTGATTGGTAAGCACGGGTGTCGACCCAAAGAATGGTTTTTGTCTCTAATTGTCTAATTAAAATTATTTTCTACCTAAGAAAGCATTAAAGAAAGCATTTTGAGTTTTAGTATAATTATTGCAGGATGCTTGGGTGGTAAGCCTTGCTGTCGAAAAGGGAAATGGTATAGTGGTGGACAACTAGAAATGATAATCGCATTCAATGATCTTATGTGCAATGTCTTGTTACAACCTTAGAAGGGGTCTAAATTCATTAGGTCCAGTTTTGTAGATGTACCTAACCTATGTGAACTGAGTGGAATAGACTCGCAAGGAGAATTAACATATTCTCAGTTTACAGTGATTAAGGATTCCTTTTAATTATGAGATATGCTTTATCTAACAGGTGGTCTTCTATTAGCTCGCACTCCTAACCAAGAATTAAATGCTAAGGGCTCTAACCTTATGGGTAAAGAGTGAACAACTACAAGTGTTGGTCTCCTGTAATTAGTCGTGTGCATAAAGATTAGGCTGATCACTCAAACCTCGTACATACTCAACCTTATATCAAAACCTAGCAGGGAGTTCAAGGATTTCAAAACATACTACATAAATTAATAAAGGGCAAACAAGACAATAAGATCAAAAATTAATAATAAAAAAGATAATTAATTAATTAAATGCGAACGAACAAATAGTAAAGCATAACAAATAATCATAACATCAAAAATCATATTGATAGATACAATAAGTCAAAATAACTGAATTAAATTGACTACAAAAATATGAAGTATAATTACAAATTGTGCTAGACCAGTGCTCTCGATCTCCTAGTCGAACACCATGGCAAACCCCGAATCTTTTTCTCCCCTTTTCTAATTGTTGGCTACACCACCTCGTACCAGAATGAATTTCATACGAATGATAATGACATCTATTTATACTAATTGTAACTTTGGCCCTTGTACGACTTCGGCCCCTAGAGTTTGGGGTGAGAAGTGAAACTTAATATAATTTTGCACATAATTCGTCCCTGTGATGACTCATATTTTACGGCGTAACGGCATCGACCACGTTACGCCGTAAACCTTCTGACGCATCATTTTTTTAGTGATAAAATTGTTACGACGTAATCCATCGAATCCTTTACGCCGTAACCTTTAGTCAGCATCAATATTTTTAATAATAAATATTTTACGGCGTAACTCGTATGGGACGTTACGCTCTAATGCCTTGTCAACACCAAATCTTCATTATTTATAATTAATTATGGCGTAACTCTTACGGGAAGTTACGCCGTAATATCTTCTTTAATGCGGTTTTTGTTGTATTTTCTTTATTTTGCTGTTTTTCCGCATCTTTTCCGTTTCAATGCCTCTAATTACCTGAATTCGCCAAATAAATGAATTAAGTACCGAATTCATATAAAAATGATATAAAATGAGGCAATAAACGCGAGAATTTGATATATAAAAGTATTAATTATTTGATGTTATCAGTGTGACAGAGTCACAAACAGGTTCCTTAGTTATTTCACTAGACTCATGCCAGGTCAACAACAATATTTTTTCAGTTCTTTTTGCTGCAATGCTACGAGGCTCATCAATAATCTCTTCTAATTTTGCCCTAAACCGTGGTGCCCTAAGGTAAGAGTCTAAAGCGGTAACACCATGCTCTATATATACCTCAATCAACTTAAGGCTCCAAACAAGGGTGTCCATGCAACGAACATCCTCCTTGCAAGCCAAAGCATACAACCCTTCATCTAGACTGGTGAGTGGTCTAAGATAATTATAAAACAAGGGTTCAGATTCACCTGTGTAACCTAATTTAATAACCATCATGTTCAGCGCAACAACAGTAAAAATATCGATATCGACCATATCAAATATGTCGACATGATCATTAACATACATTCTGCCTGGATACCTTCGAAATCTTCCATCATGATGTATCCGAATCGAAAACATATTGGGTGCATTATCTGAAAATCAAAATCAAAACCTAACTTCATAAATCGACAATAAAACAAGTAAAAAACACTACATTTGTAAAAAAATTAACTTTGAGTAAAAGGGCTTCAAATCATTACCATAAGCCGATTCGATATCTTCGATGAGTTGCTCGGTGGTGCTCGTCCACTGTCGACGGTGGAGCTTCCATCCCGTGTGGTCCTTTAACACCATTGCATGTAGGGTTTGATCGAAGAAAAATACTGTAGGTATGGTGTGTGAGTGATTTGTGAGAGAGTAGGATATGATTCGTGCGGAATTAATCTTGTGAAATGATAGGGATGAGAGGTGTAAGTGAAGTGAATAGTAAAAATATTAATTGGTGATGTGATGGGAAAGTGTTCAGGTGTACCCAATAAATTTTACACTTACGGACCAACGGTGCACTATAATACTTTTAATGCGAAATTACAATAATACACATCACTAACGAAGCGACTTAACGACCATTCATCCTTTGGGACAAAAAACGCACCAAAATGACCACTTTTGGAACCATTTTCACCAATTTTCAAAACGGGAGAATGAACGGCCAAATGGGGTAGAGTTTATGGACCAACGGTGTAATTTACCCTTAATTTTAATTATAAACATATTAAGTTTATTATACTAACTTATATTCTATTACGAGGCATGCAGACCCGTGCGTTGCACACCGGTTGTATCTAATTGTTGATTGCGTATGGTTTCTATGAGTTAGGGAGGTGTAAGTATGTTGGTGCATATAATTCTAAAACTCAAGTTTTTAGACAAACAATATTTCCTCGTAAAAGTAAGTCTGTAACATCTTAGGGAGTTTTTTCATGTGTCTACTATTGTCAATCATAGTCAAGTATTAGTTGAGTGCTGAATAAGTTTTGTTAAATCTTTATTCAAGTAGTATTCTATATTATTCATTTGTTCATGAATTTATTATTTTCGTTTAGTTAATTTTATTTACCCTTTTAGAGATTTATAAAAATTACTACTACTTTGTACCAAGCAATATAAAATTCTGCAAGCAAAAGGATATTACATATCTTTTGTTTGTTGTTAGCACATATAAGAAGTTTATGTCATTTCTTTCTCAATAGAGGCGGCGGATGATTAGTGGCCATCGCCTGCGGCTGCCATTTCTTCTTTTGATCACTAAATGAAGTAAACTATGTAATGCTAGTATTGGGCTGGTTCAATTGGCTCAAGAAATGACACACACATATACCGGCACTTGATATGCACATGTACATATCTGATATTGGCATTGCTAAGTATTCTACCATGTTTGCATGTTGACGATCTTGTTCAGCATGTGACACACGCATACACCTACAAAGTTATAAGCTCTCGACATTTACCGTTCTATGCAAAACGAACATGTTCTTTTTGGCCCATGAGTTTCGATCATTTTTATAATGGAGACTCAAAATAATACATAAATCTATCAAAAAAAGTTGCTACCTATAAAGAAATATGCTACCTTTCTTCTCACTAAACATGCAAAATTTAGAATATGTTGTAGATGGAGGTAACATTTGATTAACAATAAGCCTTTGTTACAGGGACACATTCTTTCTTAAAAAATGCATATAGTTGTAATGACTCCTTAACTGCATAACCTGCAATACATATGTAAAACACCACCATGCATTGGCAGTAACATATTCATAAAGCAAGTACCCATATACATGAAAATTTATAGTTTAATATACCGTGACATGACAAATGCTGCTGCTTACCGGCACACATCATGTACGACCCTTTTAATGGGTTCCTACAACATTTACTACATTAAAAAGTGATCGTTGTTAGGAATAGTTTAAAGCGACAATTAGAAAACGCATACAAATAAGTTTACATCCAACCCACTATTGGCATCAACGGCTTTCATAGTGTTTGTTGTTTCTTTTTTAATACCCGACGCACCGCGAGAGTTTAGTATAATCAAAAATAAGTTTTACGTAATCAAGTTTCCAAACTCTGTATCGTAATTAATAATCGTTAAACATACCGGTATACATGTTATCTTGCACACTGCCTCTTCTGCACGGCTAACGTCCATGTCATTGTAGCTGCAAGACATATATGACAGTAACAATTAATGTCGTCAAAGCGATATCTGAAAGCAATATACCCCAACAGTATTGTACTTACGTTGATACTTTGTCCGGTTTGTTCGTGGATACTAGATCCGAGAATTGGGGTATTACAATGAGCATTGCGTCTAGCTTCTTTAAAGCATGAATGTTCATTAGTAGGTCTCCTTTTTGTTTTGTCGTAAATACCTGCAAGAGCTTCAGTCCATCATTTGGATTAAACTTTAAAACATAAATTATGAGGGAGTTTGGATATATGTTTTAATAGATTTCATATGTGCACAATACCTCCATATTTGATCTTTAAATAGTGTTCTTTTTAAAGATTTCAAACTTACACATAGGAGATAAGCCTTGAAAAGATAGATGTTGTTCTTTTTTATCTGTAAATGGTTCTGATTGGACCACATACGTAGTGACTATATATCAAAAAAAATTTAAAGATGTCAAAAAGATGGCTGGGTGGTAAAGGACATAAGCCTTCTGCTACCAATTTTTTTTGGATAAGTTAGTCAAATTGTCAACAAAGAAAATAGATAAATCATGAATGTGGAGAAAAGAACATAAGTCTTTGACTAAACTATGAAAAGAGAGTGAACATGAAAAGAGATTAGCATGGCCTGCATAGTGTGCATAAATGTACTTTTTTTTATTCTTCATAGAATGTGGTCTGATTTGTAACACTGATAAGATGTTATATACAACATGTTAGAATGTGTAACTTACGAATATGAAAAAGCTAATTGGTTTGTATTCTTTTTATTGTAAGTAGAGGATGGTTGAAGTGGAAATTTAAGATAGTTTAGTCATTAAGACTTCACATTATGGAGACCTCCACAATAAATTAAGAGACTCAATCTTTTAGTATAATAGATTTTAACATATAATTTAATGTGCAATTAATGTATTTTTCTAATCACAAAGTTTCAACTGAGATAACAAACTATTTCAAAAACGAATTAACAAAAACACACTTCATTATCATAACAGATTCATTATTAAGTTTCACTTAACACACACAATCATTATGTCTAATTCAAATGATATATTGATTTTGGCCTCCTATCATCTACAGGGGTATTTGTGTATAATGGACATCTCGACTTATGAGATATATCGATGAAAATTCCAATGCTGAAGAACTTCTCTACTCCATACTCGCTACGCTTTTTATGTTCAAGGAGATAAATGTTCTTGCAGATCTGACTGTTGATCCTACGATTGTTTTTCATACAAAGATGCAAGCCTTTAAGTATTTGAATTAAAACTAACAAGCATCATTGAAGGCTCGCAAGCAAGCAATCAACCTCATCTTGCTTGGAATATCCAATGACATATTTCACCGTTGATAGTTGCACGAGTGCACATTCTCACATCTCGTCTAAGGCGAAAACATGGAATGTAACATACATGATCTTCATGACACATTGATATAAGAAAATAAAGAATTCACTAAATGAAGGTTCAACCCAATATCTCATGACTACTCCCGACATAAGTGAAGACTTGTATTGTGGATAGTCAATACCATGACAAACATAGTCATATAGTTATAAAAATCCCACAACCCGGGATTGGCATTCAACAGAAGTCAAAGGCAAAAGATAAGGCAATTTATTCAATAACAAAGACCCAAAAGGGTTCCATCTTAAGTCACTCTAGGCTTTACAAGGAGCACTATCATCCTTAAGCTTTATCACTTTTATTTCCTGAAAATGAATACTCGAAAACGTCAACATAAAGTTGGTGAGCTCGAAGGTTTAAGTAATAAACCCATTTGTTGTGCATATAATATAAGTAGGACAATAATGACACTAATGCTAAAACATGGTTAGTTATTTAGTGATAATTACGCTCCTCGAAGTAAAAATCAGTACCTGTACTTGAATGTCAGTTGTATGCAAGGTGACTCAATTAAATGCTTAAATTTAATACTAAAAGAAAATGTGTTTTAAATGTTTGTATGCAAGGTTATATGTAAGACAACCCCATATTCACTTCCCTCATAATAAATTTCAACTTAAATAATTTATGAAACAATTTTATGAAAATATAAACTTCTAGCTTTTAATAAACTTTAACTCTAGCTTCGCTCAGCTCCAACTCCAGCTCATTTCGCCAAATATACTCATCATATGGATAGATGAATTCTAACAACCACATAAGTAGTTATGGGTTCACCAAAAGAATAATATACATATACTACAATTATTATATTGTTTTTGTATTCATCATTTCTGAAGAAAAAAAAGGTTGAAGTAAGATATATTTAGACAGCCCATTTGATGTATTACACGGGTCTTAAACTAGTCTATATATAAATTAACTATTAAAAAAGTTCTCATTTCCTATACAATAATTTATTTATCAACTAATAATTTTCTTTCGTTCTAAATCAAATCCAAATCTGATTTCAAATCCTTTTACAAACCAAAAGGACCCTTGGTATTCTAAACCAAATCCAAATCTGATTCTAAATCTTTTTACAAACCAAACGAACCCTTGGTATCCAAATAAAAATTAACATTCAAATAAACTTAAATCATAAGTAAAAAGTAGAGTTTGTATAAATTTTCATGAATGGAATAAAAGTTCGCTATATCTTTTGTTTAGCAAACCTTCCACCACTCATGAAACATCATACTTGCCTACAGACACTTGTTTAGTAAACCATTTGGTATATTAACTAGCAACATCTTTTTTTCTTTTTCCTATGTGGGAATCTAGGATGGAATTGATTTCCTTAAATATATATTTTGAAACAAAAAAATATTATTAACTTAAAAAATAAGTAAGTTACTCAAATTTACTGCTGATTTATGTTGTCTACTAATCTAATACGTATATACCACCTATGTACGGAGTAATTGTCTCTATATATCTTGTCACGACTAACAGAGATTTTGGATTAGTATGCATCTACTATTTTGCCAACTTTTTAATCTCGTTTATTCATTATGAAAACTTCAACTGTTTGAAAATATATTAGGACCTTGCTATGATAATAATACTAGGTGGAATTCTACTTGCATGATGTTTGAAAATATATTACGACACAGTTTTTTTATAATTACTTAGTGTCGAACGTAGGTTTTCACTATTCCATCTTGAATCCTGTAAGCTCCTTATCGTTTGAATCCTCATAATAGGAAGTTTTGTGGGTTTCGACGAAACCATAACCGCTTCTTTCCTCGAGTTTAATAAATAATTATGGTTTGAGATAAGGTTTCAAAACCTATACAAGTAAGTCTTGGACAGAAACTATTCAGGTGGTTTTATGCATTTTGAATACACTACTATGGGAGCTAAATACTTTCCGAGACTAAGTTAGCCCCTGCCGCAACGCGCGGGTGCGGGTAGTATGCCCCCTCGTTTGTACTATTTAACCAGTTGACAATGTTTAACTTCTGTATTTTTGACATGTTTCATATTTAAACTCATTTTTTATCACCCATTCGACCCTTTTTAATGTTGCATTTCTGTTAGATATTAGTCAATTAGTTCTTTGTATATTGCATGCACTTATGCTTTTTAAATTGAAGTTGAACCGGTTACTTTCTTAGTCTTTGAATATGATCAGTACCAACTCAAAGAAGCTCATTGCATTAGTCTATGATTTGCATGTTTCTTACATTAGCATAATAGTCATAGCTCGTTGTATTACATGAGTTCTGACCTAGTAAGTACAATACTAATATACCAAATCAAGAAAACACTCAAAAAAAAAAAAAAACAATCACTATAAAATATACAAATCTCATAACTCGATTACACTTGGACCGACTGCATACTTGTGATCTAGATCTTCAATCTAGTAGTCCTGCATAACGGACACTCTTTCTTACATAACAACCAATATTTAACGCAATCTGCATGAAACTCATGTCGACAATAATCCAACGTCCCTATCCACTCGTTTTTTCATACTCCTGCATACAAATAGTACATTACTCGTCATCCATCTTATCATCATGCAGTCTTACGCTCGCTTGCAGATGCTGTATAATCTTTTCTTGTTCTCGTATATACGTGACTATACTTTCAATCACTTGTTTATTATGTGAGGGGGGAACATTGTTCTCAAGCATACAGAGTAAACCAGAGAGTACACTGTCAGGATCAGACACGTAAAGGCGCTCTAAGTCCTCAATCATCTTAATAGGACTTGACGCCGTAAACAATATATACATCATATCGTCTAAGACTCATCTTCAAACCAGAAAAGAGTTTGATTTTGATGATAAAAAGAAAGAATATGATCGAGACAATAATGAGGAAAAAAATGACGAGATGTGATCCTAATGTGGTGTATTTATACCGTTTTGGTAAGATCATGAGGGGTCAAATAGAAAACGTGAATCTCCTTTTTTTTTTGCAAAGGTTGGTATTTGGTAACTGTGAGTATAATACTAAGACGTCAAATTACGATAATAGCCCTCCACCAATATTATTAACTAGACTTCAAAACTTTACTTTATTTACAAAAATACTAGGAATATTTTTAGAGGAAAGCTCCGAGGACGGTAAACCAAAGGACAAGGAACAAGGAACCCATCAAACCGTTCTCACAACCACGCGTTGAGGATCCATTGGTCTCAATACCAATTACAAGCCGAGCAATGCTTGCTACTTTAAAGAAACAAGAGCATTGCACAGATCCAAATAAGCCATCGAATATATGGAAATTAGACATTGAATATTTAGGACTATAAGGTTAAGGACTAAGAGCAGTGTACAGATCCAAATAAGCCTTTGAATATATGGAAACTAGACATTGAATATTTAGGAATAAAAGGTTAAGGACTCATGAGGTTCAATCTTTTAACTTTGTAAATGAACCTCGATGCGACAAGCATATCCTAAACATGATACTATTCCAAACACGTACCATTTTTACATACAATAGCATATATGTAAAGAACATTTTCTTCCCTCAGCTAATGTGGGATAGAAGATTGAAATGGTTTTATAAGAAAATTTTAGAAAGCACCTAAATGTTGACTCATGGAATTTTAGTATTCTAACCTATACCTTTTATGCGTGTAAACAAGAAGGATGAGCTTATATCAGTAAAGATCATTAGTGAGACTGACCTTTTTTTTGTAGTTTCATGGGTTCGTTGTCTAAGTAAGTGACCATGGAGGTTATTGCGTCACTTCTAGGAGATAGACGGCTTTTTTCGAGTTGCTCATTATCTAATTACCTCTTGTCCTCGTCCCGTCTTTCTATATGGAAGGTTGATTATGTAATGGTTGTATTTTTATTCTATGGTTGTGTATGATGTTGTTAGCTATGGTGTTCATCTTCTAATTGTATTGGTTGCCCATCTTAGAAAAAACAGTGGAAATGTTAATCATTAGTAGGGGGAGTGTCATGTTCACGAGAACGAAATATGAAGTAGCTAACTCTTTTTATATCACCTAGCTTCATGACAATGTCATTATATTGGAATCAAATGGTTTTTTATTTATTAAAGTTTCATTTGTATAGTATTTGATTGTGAATCCTTAAGAAACATATTGAGATTACAGTTTTTTTGGAGCAAATTCCTGTTCAATTTGTATGTCATCAAGGTCGGGTTTATTTATGAGGTTTGTTTGGGTCATTACTATAGGCTTTAGTTGTCATTGTTTAAATCGTTGCTTTCACATTTGTATATGAGACGGTCTCGATTCGTCGTGTTACAACTAACAAAGGTTGTACCATCCAAATTAAATAATGTAGTTATGTCAATTTTAGGCTTAGGATGTTTCAAGTTTTCAACTAACAAAGCGATTTTAATATCTCAATTAAATCATATGTATGTTGACTTTCCCGTCATGTTGCCATCCTTAGATGCTCAAGATCTTCCGCCGCGCGAATTTTCACATGTACTTTAACATATTTATATGAGATAGCGTGTTACTGCGTTATAAAGTTATTTCTTAAAATTCTCATCATGCATGTAGTTATTATCATGAAAAAATATATAATCGAATATTATTGTTCGACAAAAGCTTTGATTACAGGGTAACCAATTTTGGGTACTACCATGGGTATGAGGCTCAATATTAATTTGTGGGTACTACCATGGGTATGAGGCTCAATCTTAATTTGTACATGATCTTCATAAACAAGTATGTACCCGAAACATAATACTGCTGTTGGAATTTAACAATCAAGTTAACCATTAACTCTTACGAGTACGCAGCAGATAGATCGAGTCTAGCATATATAATTAACATACATTAAACACATAAGGAATATAGAAGAGTAAATAGAAACATACCCTTGTAGACACCAGCAAATAATAGAAACCAAGTGTATGAAACTAGTGACTAAGTGGTCACCTCTATGAGTGCTCACACAAACACGTAAACAAGCACACCCGGATGCTAGTCCAAACCTCACGTATACCCAATACAACTCTTGTATCTAAAACCCACTGAAAATCGATCACCAAAAGCCTCACAAGGAACATAACCGAATTACAGAAAGGTAGTGTAGGATTTCAACCGATTTCGGTTGTAACCGAATTAGGCAGAGAACCGAATAAGCCCAAATCAAAACCCCAGATCGAATCTGTCAATCCCCACGCCTTGGGAACAAGTAACCTAAGTGTATGAACCTGCTTGAACAGCCTGGGATCAAAACTCAAATCGAAAAGCCCTCAAAAGGGTTAACCGATTTAGGCAGAAAACAAACACCAAGAACCCTAATAAGGGTTTGGGATATTCGGCTGTGATTTAGGTTGGAGAGGAAGAGGAATCACTTGCAATGTTTTGGGAATTATATATTAATTGTGTGTTTGTGTTCGTGTGGATTGTGGGAGAAGGTGAGGGGTAATAATACCCTCACTCCCTATATCATGATAAGGATCAAATATGGCATTCCAAGTTCTATCACAACTCCTCCACACAAAATCTTATCCTACAACATATGAACCTAGACACTCTCAAGATCCTTCTTTTGCCTTCCATCAAACCGGCCAAACAAAAGATAAATCACTTGGTTCCTTGTCTCTTGGTCATTCTCTTGTACGAAAATGGTTTACAATCGGGCATTTCGTGAAGTATTAAGTGTAATCTAAATGTTTATCGTGTGCGCCGCCACAATAGGCTCACACACTCCTAGTTGTGTATCGCTGTATCAATAACATAAAACCAACAGCTCCCAATTGGGAGTTTGAGTAGTCAGTTAGCACATCACTAACGTCGGAAAGTCTAGAAACACTCAACATTCGTTTTCATAAAATAGAAGTGTCTTGAGATCATGTTCATAAACATTCTCAGTAGCATGGTTATTTTGTCTTGCTATAATCATCCATTTGTTCAAATACCGTTAAACCATGGATATGGATCCTAACTAATTCCATATAGTTTAACCATTTTGATTCTCGTTATAGAATTCAATACAGATATCCAAATGTAATCAAGAATCAACTTGCAATACCCTTTGGTTCGGCCAAACAATTTTTGATTTAAATTCTGGAGAGGCGCCAAGTATTATTCTGCCCATGTAAAGTGGTAGGAAACAAATTCTTTGTTCGAAGACAAGTGTTGTGAATGTTGCTTTCACATCACTTCCAATAATAGTCTTATAATACCATTTTCAGGACAGCGTTTGGATTAGAATTAATAGTGATATCCACTCTATACCAGAACTTGTTTGTATTCTCAAGTCTAAGATGACTTAACTAACCATTTTCAAAATTTTATTATGACAAGGATCATAAAGTAAACCTTTCGAAGGTTGGGGTGTCATATAGCATCCCTTGTGGAGTAACATATGAGATGGTCGGGAACCTTCCATATTATTCAAAGAATTATAAACAAACTACTCCATTTGCCTTATGTAACTATAATCCATTTGTTTAACCGTCAATGGACTTTATTTGAATGATAAATCATTCAAGGATTTAATATGCATATATAGGCCAACAAATTTTTTTTATGAATGATAACAAATACCTCGTATCTTTATTCATCAGAAATTAAAATTGTCTTTACATCCTTACTTAATCCATAATGACTAATAAAACACCTTATTTACAGAAACAACTAGCTGGAAGCATTTCCATTATTCCTAGTAAGTTCTGATTGCTTTGGGAAAAGCCAATGCTTTTTGTAAATGGATCAGCTAAGTTGTCATCTGTGTGACTTTTTCTAACTTTATGTCACAAAATTCAAATAACTTCGCGGATGGTAGTGACTTTGGCATGGAAATGTCTTAGCACTGTAGTGATTCAGACTTCTTTTGCTATAGCGATTGCTCAAGTATTATCTTAATACACTGTTAATGGGTTTTTTCAATTGTGGGAACAACCCTGAGCCCGAAGTGAATTTCCTAAACCATAAATGCTTCCTTAGACGCATCAAAGGCTAGCAATATACTCGATTCTGAAGATGAAGTAGCGAAAATGCTTTTCTTGGCTTCTTCCAGTCAAAACACCTACATTCAAAACGGGAACACATATCAGTTGAGTTGAGGTCGATCAGCATCCGTTTGTTATCCAGCATTCGGTGTAGCCAAGAAACCCTGAAGCTCTCATTTTAGATCACCTTCGTAAACTAGTTAAATTGTCCTTTGTCTTCCTTAGATACTTTCAGAATGTTCTTAATAGTAGTCCAGTTGTGCATACAGTGAAGACTCCTGGAGTTCGGTGAAATAGGCTTGTTATGTCTGAGCGAACGCAACATCAGGGTGAGTACATCTCACAGCATACATAATTAATAGAACAACAGCGAGGCTTATGGAACATTTTGAATGCACTTAACTCAGCAGGTGTGAGTTGTGTATGGACAAACCTTGTTAGAGCACCTAGTGATTTACTAATCTAAGCTTTATCCTTGCATGGGATACTTCCACGGTTTGGATATTTCCTTGTGAAACTGCTTTAGATTTTTCGTATAAGCCTTTTGACATAAGCCAATCAACCGTCTTGTGATCTATCTCTGTAGATCTTGATTCCAAGAATATATGCAGCTTTCCTAAATTCTTTTCATAGCAAAACACTTTCTTTAAGGTAGGATTTAACATTTGTAACATGAATGATGTTTCCCTATGATCATTATGTCACGACTATATCAAGATTAGAATAGTGACATTACTCCCACTAGATTTTAGATATACACATGGCTCATCACAATTTTGAGTGAAACCAAATTTCTTTATTTCATCATCAAATCGTTTATTCCATTGCCTTGATGCTTGCTTAAGTCCATAAATGGAACGTTTCAGCTTGCATACTTGGTTTGGATATTTTTGATTGACAAAACCTTCAGGTTTGCTCCATGTAAATCCTCTTCATTGAGATAATCCAATGGGAAGGCAGTTTTTGACATCCATTTGCCAAATCTCATAGTCATAAAATGCGGCTATGGCTATAAGAATCCTAATAGCTCTAATGTCTGCAACAGGAGAGAAGGTTTCCTCATAATCAATCCATGGGGTTTGAGTATAGCCCTTTGCCACAATACGAGCTTCATAGGTGTGTACAGCTTCATCCATGTCGGTCTTCTTTTTAAAGAGCCACTTGCTACCAACGGTTTTGCATTAGGAGATTTCAAACCCATGATCCAAACTTTGTTGTCTTTATGGATTGCATTTCATCATTCATAGATTAAGCCATTTATCAGACTTAGGGTACCTTACAATGCAGCTTTTATAGTTGCGGGTTCAACGAGATCACCTAACTCTTGTTCCATCTGCAATCGATGTATAAACACATGCGATCTGTGGGACGGCGTGTCCTTGTGGACCTACGAATGGGAATGATATCACTTTGAGGTTCATCCATTTCTAGATCATCCTCTTCATGATTCAAGCTAGTGTCTATAGAAGGATGCGTATCTTCTTCTTGAATAATTTCAAGATCTTCTAGACTCCCACTTGCTTCTTGATCTATAAGATTATTCTCTAGGAATTCAGCATTCCGAGCAACAAGGACTTTGTTCTCGGGTGGGTAGTAGAAAGAATATCCCATTGTTTTCCTTTTGGGTATCTATGAAGATTACACTTTAATAGACCTGGGTTCTAATTTTCAGGCTTGGTAAGAGTATCTCGCTTAACAAGTGCCTCACAACCCCAGACTTTTAAGTAAGACAACTTAGGGGCTTGCCCATGCAATACTTCGTATGGTGTCTTTTCAACCTTCTTAGTTGGATCCATATTTGAGAATGAGTGCAGACAGTTCTCAAGTGCATAATCCCAAAAGGACTTAGGAAACGAGTTTGTTTGACTCTATCATAGATCGGAACCATATCTGTTAGGGTTCTATTTCTCCTCTCCGACACACCATTGTGTTGTGGAGTGTAAGGAGGGTACGGATGGCGGCGATAAATCCCATGATCCTTGTGATGTCCAAAAAACTCTTGGACTCATTTATTGTCCCCCACGATCAGACTGTAGCGATTTTGTCTTGCCGAGTTGCTTTTTTATTCCTTTTGAAACACTTGAAAGTTTCTAAACATTCAAGTTTATGCTTTATACAAGTATACATAACCTTAAACGGGACTAAAGTCGTCAGTGGAACGTGACGAAGTAGCTTGCTCTTGTCTTGAAGTGATCTTAAATATTGGGCCAATACCATCGGTGTGTATTAGTCCAAGTAAGTCTTTGGCCCTTTCCACTTGATGTGTGTAAGGTTTTCTTGCCATCTTACCAGACATACAAGGAACGCATTTTTCAAAAGCCCTAAGGTCAGTTGAATTGATAAGTCCATCGTGTTGTAACTTTTCAATGCGTTTCTTGCTGATATGTCCAAGACGACAATGCCACAAGAGAGCAGAGTCCAAGTCTAGTTTGGCTCTTTTTGTTGATAACAGTAATTATATAGAATTTTTCGTTTGTATAAGAATTAGTCAATTCAATTCTCTCAAAATACCACTCCCCTGGGATGCACTAAAATAAAACCTTGTTATTCCTAGAAACTTGAATTGTATTATTTCACGAAAGGGTTAATTAAAACCATCTTGTTTACAAATGGGAAATTGAATTACTCCTCTTAGTAATGAAGGAGCTTAATGAAATTGTTCAAAACAATGACTAATCACGTAGGTGAGAGATAAAAATCAAGTTGCCAATAGCTTCCAGGCTTCACGTTGTCCATTGCTCCACGTACAAGCTAAGAGCCACCCGGCTTTTGTTTCCTATTGCCCTTAGACCCTGCGTTTGTTGTTACAAATATGAGTACCACAACCAGGTTTGTATTGCTCCATTGATTATTAAGGAAAGTACTTGAGTTCTATAACGAAGGCAGCTCCCTGAACCTACAACAGCTCCAGAGGCTACGTTCTTTTTCTTCTTTTGCAACTGGCTTAGTACTTGTGGACAGTTTCCTCTCCAATGTCCTTGTCTCACCACACTCATGACAGATTTGAGTCCTTGCGGACTTCCCTCTTGGGTGGAGGGGGTGGGGAATCGTGGGCTTGGGAGCAAAAGCGTGCTCTATGTTTCCCATCCCTTGATTTTTGTCCCTTGCCGCCTTTGGAGGGTTGCGGTTTTGTTGTGCTTTTTACCTTCTGGACGTTACCAGCGCGAATGAATGTAGAGCAGTGTATGCTCTGCATTTACATTTCTTAGAGGAGCGTTGTTTTTGGGCAGAGTAAGAGTTTGCTCATGTAGCTTTAGCATAGCATGCAACTCTTTAACTGTCTTCCCAGGAGCTTTGTATGTTGTAATTCTGCACAAACAGTGTCAAATTCCTTGAGTAGACCGATAAGAAATCAGAACTTACAGCAGTCCAAGTGTCACGGGGTGCCCCAAAGCTCTAGATTGTCAATGTAGCCTCTTCTCAGAACTTACGAGCTAACTGGACTGCCTTCTTCCTGTTACAGGCGTGAATAATCACGCGTAGTCTGTAGAAGCTCTTGCTCTGCTAGCTCTCTGGGCAAAAGAGCTTTTAACTCCTTTAGTGTCATTAGATGGGATTTTCTAGATTTCATTGGATCTGTGGCTCCTTATGGTCATGAGCATGGTTCCAGCAATCTCTTTTGATCCTTTTAACCCAAGCAGTATGACTGCAAGGATTTCAGGAGCAACAAGCTGACCCACAGGAGCTACAGGCAGCAGGAGGATAGTGGCTGCTTAGGTTATTAATTATCATCAATGATAGTACAATCATAAGTTGTCCATACCAATCAAAAAGTTGGGTCCAGTCAGTTTTTGCTTCTCGAAGAAGCCCTGAAGACCGAATTGTTAGTTGACGAGGTTGTCATCTACAATTTAGAAAAAGTTTAAATATTAGTATTGCCGATAATTAAATTCTTAAAGGAATTAACTACCCAATTAATTACTAATAAAACTAAGATCCAACTTGACCTCTCACTTATTACAGAAGGTCTGACCAACGTGTAAACAGTAGGCAAGAGGTAAAGCGTTACGAGCGTTATTGCATGAATGCAAACTCTTAGATTTATGAGGACTAATGACATTAGTAACTCTTATGTAATGTTCAAAAAGCATATTTGGTCTCTAGTATCTTATGCCTCGTCTGAGTAGTTCTGCCTGGAAACTCGTTTTAGTCCACCAAAAAAAGAACGTGCGAAAATGATATAGGGTCTGGACTATGAAAAAAAATTCGCCATGGGTGTGGCAAGGCCCTTAGGTCTGACAGAGAGTCAAAGCCAAAGGCACGTGTTTGTTCTAGGTGTGGCTGCATAGACCTTGTTAAAACTTCATAATAAGGGTTTACACATAAATGTGTACAAAGTTGCCTGTACATGAAGATCAAAACATCTTTGTAGCACAAAGTTAAGAAAACATTTTGTTTTCCTTTTGGCTATAGCAATAATTTTGTCAAATGTTCCGGTAGACTCCATTTTAGGACCACAAGAAGCGGGAGAGAAGAAGACAGGTCAGCGCGAAGCAGTATTAAAAAAACCTGACTTCATTTGGGAATCTCTACTCCCCCCATCAACCCCGCCTAAATTCTATTTTAGTTTGTCTATAATGGGTGAGCCGTATTCCATTGATAATTATGCTATATATGTTAAGAAAACCCTTTTGTTAAACATTTATGTTTTATTGATGCCAATATGGTGGGATATTACAAATTGATCAAAACCCTATATTGTACCTCTACTTGGTCGAAGACAAGTAATTCATTATTTCCCTCATAAGGCCGAGCATGTAGTGGGGCGGAGAAAATTAAAGATCAATTCAACCCATATCGCGCATGTAAAACTAAGCTGCACAAGAAATCAAATTTCTTAGTTTATGTCCCATACTAATTTGTCCAAAAACCCGGTTTCACAAATAACAATTTAATTGTCACAAGGAAAAAAAATTACTGTGTGTAATATTAGCATGTTCAATCAAATTACTTTATAAGTTTTAGTCGGTTTTTAAGAGTTTATAAAAAATCTATATTTTGCAAATATTGACTAGACACAAGGCTTCACATATAAGCATTTAAACAGACTTAATATGGTTGAAAATTGAGGAACAAAATCTTAAAATGAAAGCAGTAAATCACTTAATGCCTCGAGTTCTCAAAAAGAGTCTTCCCCAATTGGTGAACATAAGTACTCTCACTAGGTTTTCTGCTAAAGTGCTATGATCGCCACCATACATCATATACTGATTGCGTGAAGTCTTACAGCCGGAGATAATACAAGAATAAATTAACATAGCAATCTCTTATATTAACAATTTAATTTTTAATCTATACTTCTTTTTATCATTTTATGTTTGTGTTCATTCTAGGTTGGTTATTTAGTTATGGCAAGGATTGCATGTCGTTGCCATAATTTACAATAGAAACAATAAATAAACCAATTACATGCAGCCCTAGCGTGTTAACATCGTATGCAATTCATAAATACTAAACTAATTGACTCGTGATGCCACTGTTGAAATTTAACAATCAAGTTAACATTAACTTTACGAGTACGCAGCAGGATAGATCGAGTCTAGATTATTAATTAAATACATTAAACACATAAAGCGAATATAGAAGAGTAAATAGAAACATACCCTTGTAGACACCAGCAAATAATAGAAACCAAGTGTATGAAACTAGTGCTATATGTGGTCTACCTTATGAGTGCTAACACAAACAAGTAAACAAGACACCCGGGGATGATAGTCCCAAACCTCACGTTTATACCCGAATACAACTCTTGTATCTAAACCACTGAAATCGATCACCAAAAGCTCTCACAAGGAAACAGAATCCCGAATTACCGAATGGTTAGTGTTAGGATTTCAAACCGATTCGGTTGTAACCGAATTAGGCAGAGAACCGAATAAGCCCAAATTAAAACCCCAGATCGAATCTGTCAATCCCCACACCTTGGGAACAATTAACCTAAGTGTATGAACCTGCTTGAACAGCCTGGGATCAAAACTCAAATCGAAAGGCCCTCAAAAGGGTTAACCGATTTAGGCAGAAAACAAACACCAAGAACCCTAATAAGGGTTTGGGATATTCGGCTGTGATTTAGGTTGGAGAGGAAGAGGAAAATCACTTTGCAACCTGATTGGGAAGTATATATTAATGTGAGTGTGTGTTGTGGAATGAGGGAGAGGTGAGGGGTATAAATACCCTCACATCCCTAATCATGATAAGGATCAATAAGCATTCCAAGTTCTATCACAACTCCTCCACCAACTCTTATCCTACAACAAATGAACCTAGACACTCTCAAAGAACCTTCTTTTGCCTTCCATCAACCGGCCAAACAAAAGAAAATCACATGGTCCTTGTCTTGGTCATTCTTTGTCCGAATGGTTTACAATCGGAGCATTTCGTGAAGTATTAAGTGTACTCTAAATGTTTATCGTGTGTGTCCCCAATAGGCTCACACACTCCTAGTTGTGTATCGCGTATCCAACTAACATAAACCAACAACTGCCTATTCTGAAGACGTCCCATTTGTACAACATAGTATATAACCAAAGAACATTACTACATCTCTTCAACCAATGTGGGATGGGGGGTTAATTCAGGAAATATTTGTCTTTATAAATCCACTTAGCGGTTACTTCTGTTAGAATTAAACAGACGTTATCCTTGTTGGGTAAAGGGTATTTATACCAAAACAATGAAATGTTTCATATAATACTGAACGAACTAGTATTCAGATTGGTTAACCCCCCTATCCTACAAATATTTGTATAGACTATAATACAAATATTTCCAAAGTTAACCCCCGATCCCACATTGTTTGAAGAGATGAAATGTTCTTTGCTTATATACTATGTTGTATACAAATGAGACGTCTTTGAAATAGCAGTATTATGTTTTGGTTGCATACTAGTTTGTGGAGTTCATGTACAAATTAAGATTGAGCTCCATACCTCTAACGTCATCCTAAATTTATACGCCTTAGTAAGGATAAATGGAGCGATGAGGTAAAACTCAACATCCACCTTAGCGTCACATCAGCTTTATCTCTCCTCTTACTTAACTCACTACAATTCAACATTCAACCGTAGTGACAACTTGGCAACTCACCATTTTTTTATTTAGATATTTTTATTCATAAACTAAAAATATAAATATTAACGTAAACGTAAACCTACTAAATTAATAAAAACATAAGACATACTAAATTAAAAACTTTTATTCATAAGTTAAAAACTTAAACGATACATAGATAAAAACGATACAAAAATAAAAACGATACATAGATAAAATAAAAAACATAAACTAATACTTCAAATCATACTTCGCCTTGATCTCCGCCTTTACTTATTACATTGCCAACCGCACAAAATCTATTTGAATAACTCACATTTAGCCTTGGATCTCAGCCTTTATAAGTAGATAGCTAAATGTGAGTTATTCAAATCTATTTTGCGCGATTGGCAATGGAAGAACTAAAGGCGGAGATCAAGGTAAAAAAGATGATTGTAGTAATGCAGAATAAATGAAGGACCATTTCGATGAATAACTCCAATAGGGAAAGGTTTGGCGGATGGGATTGTGATTAACCCTTTAGGTCCAGAAGGCATAGCAGGGTTCTATTTGTTGGAGGTGCATTGCTCGAGAATGAAAAACAAGAAAATTTTGAATGGTTATTTAAAGAGTTCTTAAAGTGCATGTTTGACAAATCTCCTTGTGCAATAATTACTGATCAAGATAAAGATATAGGAAATGCAATCAAGAATGTTTTTTCAAACTCTAAACATCGTTATTGTTCATGGCACATGAAGAAGCATGAGATTGAGCATATTCACACTCTTACAACCCGTTACAATGGCTTTCGCGAATTGTACAAAGAATGGATAAAGAGTGACACAATTGAGGAATTTGAAGCCCGTTGGGAAGTATTATGTACTAGTTACAACCTTGAAAGTAACAAATGGATACAAGAGTTGTATGACTAACGTTTTCGTTAGGCAAAGGTTTTTGTAAAAGATTTTTTCATTGCAGTCATGACAAGTAGCCAAAGAAGCGAGAGCATTCATTTATATTTTGATGGATTTGTTAATTCAAATACCATGTTGAATGAGTTTGTGGTCCAATATGATAAAGCTGTTGAATGTCGAAAGGCTGCTGAAGAAGATGAGGACTTCAAAACAATCAACTCAAGAGCGGTTCTTTCTTCTGTTAATCCCATAGAAGCAAAAGCAGGTGCGCGCTATACTAGAAAGATGTTTGAAATTTTCCAGAAAGAATGGATTGAAGCTACTAATAATTTAACTCATGAGACTTCGAACAAAATCCCAAAGTGTTCAAATATAAGGTTGGCCAAATAAATATAGATAAAAAATATTGGAGAACTGTTGACTTTTGTTTATCTGATAAAGTGGATGTCACATGTTCATGTGCTAAGTTTGAGACATATATGATCTTATGTAAATACATCTTATATGTGTTGAAGAAGAGGAATGTCGAAACCCTTCCCGATTGTTATATTTTACCCAGGTGGACACTCGATGCAAGGCACAAGGTGGATAATGTTGATAGAAATAATGCCTAAAAACGTTATTAATATTTTTCGACCTCTCTACGTTTTGATATCACAAAATATAAAAACATCAAATGTAAAATTAAACACAAACAAGTAATTAGTAGTAAATTTTTATTTCAAAATTTTAATCACTTAAAGGTATGAATAAATAAATGCTTAATGCATTTTATGATCAAAATTTTTTTTATTTAACCTCACATTTTTATAAAAATGTCTTTTACAAAATATTTTTAGATTTAAAAGAAATGTTCATATACAACACACTGTAAGACAGAGTTTAGAAATATAAATTTATATATTTAATTAAATTTGGTTTATTAAATTATAGCAAAAATAAATAAACTAATTTTAGATAAACATACATAATTAAATAAATGAACACGATAATTAAATATATATATAAGGAAAACTACCCCAAGAGTGTGCCATCACCACGCCATGTCCCCGCGCGGGGACCTACTGCCAGGAAGGGTGATACAAAGGTTCTCCTAATCTCTCCTCCGACATTAGTTATCCCCACTGAGTCAGTAGGGGCCGGGTAGGGACAACCTGTTAATCAAGCACGGTCTTCGAACCCGATCTCGATGGGCCGGCTTTATTAGGCTCCACCGCATCCTTTAATACTTGGTGTCCGGTCCCGTCCCGGTCTTCCTGCCGGCATTCACCGCCGCCCAAATTGGCTTTCGCTTTTCCCCTTTTCCTCAAAACAAGTGAGTGATAAAGTCAAAAAAGTTCAGGCAAGCAAGTTCAAATATGTATCAAATTTATGCTTGTATTACAATAATCCAAAAATTCTTACCTCGGTTGATGAAGCAACCCGCGCAACCGAATGATGTAGGAGGTGGACGTGAAGGATCCTCACCACCACCGTCCCCGCCATGTGCTCGTGCAACATCAGCCATCTGTACAAGTACAATTAGCATAACATGTAGAAATTCATGAACAAAATAATACAAGCATGCACAAATCCAAATATCCAAATAAATTTACACATTTAAACAATCCACAACAATTTCATTCATTCATTCATTCAAATATATAAGTGTATTTTGCAAGTTACAACACAAGGTTAATCTTCTTCTTCACTAGAATAAACTTTCTCAACACCATCATCATCATTGATGAGGTCTTCAACATCAGAATCTGCTAAATCATGAGGAAGGGGGTCTTCATCATCGCTAATATTCATCATCTCGCCAGTGAAACATCAATGATAACTGCGGTGCTCAACCTCCGTTATTCACCATCTATAAGCAAATTATATAGAAGGAGACATTATCCAAGTCATTCCCACTAGTAGAAGGAGGGAGATCAGATTAGTTGTCCAAATGTAATAATATCAGTTCGTTCTCTACCACGATGACACCACCTGGTGAAAAACTTTTTATGATTAACAAGTTCGACGGACCTTCCGTTGGGTTTTGGCCGGATCATCAAGGTACGAAGACATGTTTAACTTGTTTTTTGCGAGAATGTATTGATCATTTTTCCACCACTCACCAGAGCCGATGATTTGTGTCATTCCGTTTCTAAAGGTAAGTTTCTTGACTCTACCATTGTTGCGAGTGTCGAACCACTTAACTCTGAACAACGCAACTTTGAACGACAAATATTTAAACTCGAGGATTTCTTGAAGCTGACCATAAGACATTTCCCCGTCAGGGCCAGGCGCACAAATGCCGCTGTTTTGAGTTGTGCGACGTTCATCGCGGCTCTGCACGACATACCTCACACCATCTACTACGCAAGCGTTTACTGACATTGGAGTCCTTGATGGTCCATTAGCCAAAGCGAATAACTCGCTGGTTGTGCTAACCTCTGGGTCTTGGAGATTGTTTGCGTGACGTTCACAAATCTATGAAGAAGATATGATTAGATAGAGAAAAAAAAATGTTATATTGATATTTTTACACAGTAATAGACACAAAATAATTCTAAGCTTTACCAGTCGACCTAAACCAGCGGTGAATTCTTCTAGCATGTTTTTTTCTGGAAATAAACTGAAAAACGTTCATGGTATTAGAATAAGTCGTCGAAATGATAAGTTAAGAAAAAAAAATTACAAAATTAAAAAACGCGTACCTCTGGAACTGGGCCCGGTACGTGTCGATCTCAGGACTGTTGTGAAGTACATACCATCTCGCTTTATTGAACTCTTTGGCACCAAAAGGAGGAAACGACCGTAAACCAATCGTATTGCATACCGACCGGAACGCCTGAAACTGACACGTTGGGGGAGGGGGGTCCACATTACGTTCGAGACGATTAAATTTCGTGGTAACATCCCGAAAATAATGAGAACTTAAAGTCAATGCTTCTTCTGCAACATAACCCTCCGCGATCGAACCTTCCGGCTTAGCTTTATTTCTTACATAACCTTTTAGCTTCTTCATGAATCTTTCAAATGGAAACATCCACCGGGGGTGAATAGGCCCGCCTTCAAGAGCCTCTAGAGCTAAATGGATGGGCAAGTGAATCATAATGTCAAAGAAAGCAGGAGGATATATGCGCTCAAGCTCGCATAGAATTTTAACCACCTTGACCGAAGCTTTCAACATGTCATCCTCCATCAAAGTTGCAGAGCAGAGTTGCTTAAACAAGGAAGATAGCTCGATTATTGGTTTTGCAATATTATCGGGCAAGTAATTTTGAAGTCCATAAGGAAGTAAACGTTGCATCATTATATGACAGTCATGAGACTTCAGGCCCGTTATATTTGTATCATTATCGGTCACTTTGTGCTTGAAGCATGATCCGAACCCATCTGGTAGTTTAACTCCTTTGATGTACTGACAAAACTTTTTCCGGTTCTCTGGTGTGAAAGAATACGCAGCCTGGGGCTTCACGATCTTCCCCTTGTGGTTTTTGGTTAGCCACAAAGGTCTTCGAATGCCCAACTTTTGCAAGTCTTGTCTTGCCTTGGCGGTGTCTTTGGATTTGTCATTCATTAACAAAGTGTTCAAGATGGCCTCCAACACATTTTTTTCGATATGCATGATGTCTAAATTGTGTCTTAGTGAAATAAAAGACCAATACTCAAGCTCGTAAAAAATAGACCGTTTAGTCCAGTTAAGCTCGACTTCAACATTGCGTTTTATCTTCACACCCCCATGTTTCGGATGTTTACCCGGCACACGCGTTAGCAATCTAGCATGCTGAGCCAGGATTACATCCCTAGGATATTCTTTAGGAGGATCTCTGTGATCAGTATCGCCATTGAATTCACGTGAACTCCTCCATTTATGGGGCTTCCTTAAGAATCTTCTGTGGCCAACATAAGCTATTTTGTTTTTCACGCCAATAGATGGAGTTTCTTCATTACATGTAGGGCATGCCTTGTAACCTTGCCCACTCCACCCAGACAAACTACTTCGAGCAGGAAAATCATTTATGGTCCATAAAACCATCGCTCTCATATTGAAATTTTGTCCTGAAACAATGTCTGTAGTCTCAACACCTTTCTTGTCCCATAAAACCTGCAGGTCCTCAATCAAAGGCCTCAAGTAAACATCAATGTCCTTGCCCGGGGATTTAGGGCCAGGAATTAACAACGTCAGCATAAAATTACTTTCTTTCATACATAACCACGGAGGCAGATTGTATGTTGTCAATATCACCGGCCACATGCTGTACGTCTGACTAAGGTTGCCGAACGGATTGAAACCATCAGCACACAACCCTAGTCGAACATTTCTTGGTTCTTTTGCAAAATCTGGATACTTCATGTCAAACTTCTTCCAAGCTCCACCATCAACCGGGTGTTGCATCTTACCGGGCTCCGTACACTTTCCAGTAGCATGCCAAATCATGTCTTTTGCAGTGTGTCTAGACTTGTACAAACGTTGTAATCTAGGAATGATCGGAAAGTAACGCAACACCTTCCTAGGAACTTTCTTCCCCGGTGTGTCACTGTCTTTCCATCTACTCGTATTACACACCGGACAGAATTGCAAATCTTTGTTAACTTCTCCCCGAAATAAGCAACAATCGTGTTCACAAGCATGTATCGACTCGTACCCTAACCCGATCGTTTTAAATGTCTTCTTTATGGCATAGTATGACGGTGGGAACTTGTATCCTTTACTTTCGGGTAATGCATATTGTAACCACTCTAACATTTCATTGAATATAGAATCCGTCAATTTACCTTTAACCTTAAAATAGGTAAACTTTGCCATAAAGTCTAATCGAGTCACATGGTCACAACCGGGGTACAGCGCCTCGTTGGCACTGGAATATAACTCTTCAAACTCGTTACGTGTAGCTTGAGTCGGTTCGTTACTTGTCTCACCAATATCTCCTTGTGTTGGTTCATTGTGTTCATTATTCGGAGGAATATAGCTAAGATCATCGAGTAACGCTGTCATGTCACTCATGAGAGGCGGTGGCGTAGGTGTAGCTTGAGGCGGTGGCGTAGGTAGAGCCGGTTCACCGTGCTTGTCCCATACGGTATAAAGTGGGTCCCACCCGTTATCGGTAATATGATCTCCAATCCATTCGATGGGTTTGAATAATATATTTCGACATCTTTTGCATGGACATCTAATTTTCCCCGCACTATTCACTAACGGCGTGCAATGAGCGACGAATTTTTGGACACCGTCATAAAATTCTCGGGAACCACGCGGTTTTTCTAACCAACTCTTATCAGCGAATACCATACCTGCGTTTTATCTATACATTTAGTTATTACATGGAAGGCAACTATGGAAGGCAATCCTAGATGTTTTGTTCACCTAGTGCAACTATGGAAGGCAATCCTAACCCACTCTTTTAATGATTCGTCTCATATATGAATGCGTATAACCGATTTACTATTTGAGAAAATTTTGGCAGCATTTCCCCTCAACTCCCCAAATATGTGTTTAAAGACATATTCGTAGGAGTAAAGGAGAAACACTGTCGAAATCATCTCAAATAGTAAACCAATTATACGCATTCATATCCTAAATGAGACAAAACATTAAAAAAGCAGTCCCAAAACTGGGGACTTTCCGAAATTAATTTCTAATAAATTAATTTCGGACGGGTTTTCTATAGGATGATCAAATTCAGACGGGGATTTTCCGAATTTAATCTCTAAAATCCTAAAACAATCATAAAGGATAAAAAAAAGTTTTTACAATCCCCAACGTTATTAAACCCGCTGCCCCGCCAACAAAAATTATGGTTAAACAAAAATTAATAAGTTTTTACAATCCCCAACGACATGTCGCTGGGGATACCTAAAGGATAAAAAAAAGCACACCTTATTAAACCCGCTGCCCCGCCAAAAACCCCGCTGCCCCGCCAAAATCCGCCAACTGCCCCGCCAAAAATAACCTCGCTGCCCCCTACCAAAAAAAAATACTCGATGTCGTCAACGTACTCCACAAATACAAGAATTATTCATTTTAGAGGATAAAAAACGGGGGGAGAGAAAAAGAATTAAACTTTTAGAGGAGGAGGTGCTCGTGTGTGGTGGGTTATGCCGTGGTGGTGGCGATGAGTGGTGTGGTGGTGGTGATGGTGGCGATGAGTGGTGTGGTGGTGGTGATGGTGGCGATGAGTGGTGTGTGGTGGTGGTTTTTTTGATGATAAAATCGTCAAAGAGATGTTTTTTTGTGTTTTAATCGGTTTTGGTCGTCTGTGAGGAAAAGCAGGACCTGTTTATGATAAAGGGATTTTTCCCCAACGTCAATCCCCGCGGGAATGTCGCTGGGGAACACGATTTAATAACTTTTGACCTTTGTCAACTGACAATCCCAAGCGACAATTTCCCAGCGACATGTCGATGGGGAAACTTTTCATTTGTCGTTTTGCGAAATGGCGCGTTATTGAAAAAAATTATGGAGGCTAAACGTAAAAACTTCCAAAAAAATTTTTTTGATTGAAAATATTTTCCCCAGCGACATGTCGCTGGGGAAAGTGTTATCTTATTAAAAATTATGTTAAATTGTATACATTTATAAATATAAATACTAATAAGTTTTTTATAATTATGTATCTTATAAATAATAACTAATTTTTTTTATTATTGTTTATATAATGATATGGTTTCTCGGTTCATTCGGATCGAGTCATCCGGTTCAGTCGGTTTGGTTTTCTCGGTTCACCGTACGAGTTAGGGTTACACATTAAAGGTTCAACGTATAAGGTAGGGTTACACATTAGAGGTTCAATGTATGAGCTAGGGTTACACATTAGAGGTTCAATGTATGAGTTAGGGTTACACATTAGAGGTTCAATGTATGAGTTAGGGTTACACATTAAAGGTTCAATGTATGAGCTAGGGTTACACATTAGAGGTTATGTGATGAGCTTGGGTTAACACATTAGAGGATTCAACGTATAAGGTTGGGATCTACACATTAGAGGTTCAATGTATGAGCTAGGGTTACACATTAGAGGTTCAACGTATAAGGTAGGGTTACACATTATAGGTTCAATGTATGAGTTAGGGTTCAACATTATAGGTTCAATGTATGAGTTAGGGTTCAACTTCAACTCTCACTCTCACTTCACTAGCCACCATTATTATACATACAACCCGTTTCATCTCCTGGTCATTAGAGGTTCAACGTATGAGCTAGGGTTACACATTAGAGGTTCAATGTATGAGCTAGGGTTACACATTAGAGGTTCAACGTATAAGGTAGGGTTACACATTATAGGTTCAATGTATGAGTTAGGGTTCAACATTATAGGTTCAACGTATGAGCTAGGTTTAATGATGAAAATAATTAAATGCAATGTAAGCAAGGGACGTATGAGCATTATAGGTTCAACAAGTGGTCCGTACACTTTCCGGTAGCAACTGGACCAAGAAACCGTGTTGTACCTAATCGTAAACCTAAGGACAAACCACGTTTTAACGAGGGTGCAAAAAGGTTGTTTATTAAGAAACAACATCATCGTGAGATAATATTGAAGTTGGATCCTAGTGATCATGTTTCGACTTCGGTTATGATTCGTAACATAAGGTAGGGTTACACATTAGAGGTTCAATGTATGAGCTAGGGTTACACATTAAAGGTTCAATGTATGAGCAAGGGTTCACATTAGAGGTTCAATGTATGAGCTAGGGTTACACATTAGAGGTTCAATGTATGAGCTAGGGTTACACATTAGAGGTTCAATGTATGATTTAGGGTTACACATTA
>BQNB010007229.1:75030-94320 GCA_026074375.1 Tanacetum coccineum | reverse complement strand
TGTAAGGTCACTGTTACTCCAAACACTTAGAGATCCCTAGTTGGAAATCAACCGGGTATTGTTTGTTATGAGTGTGGAAGGCCGGGACATTTTAGGAAAGATTGTCCTAAGTTGAGAAATAAGAACCATGGAAACAAGACTAGAAACAAGAATGGGAACAAGACTGAAAATCAGACTGGAGGTAACGAAGCTACAGAAAGGGCTTAAGCCATTGGTGGAGGAGGAACAAACCTTGATTCCAACGTTGCCACGGGTACGTTTCTTCTCAATAACTGTCATGCCTCTATGTTATTTGATTCAGGAGCCGATAGGAGTTTTAAGTCGTCTACCTTTAGTGCTTTGCTTGATGTTGCACCATCCACTTTAGACACTAGTTATGCCATAGAACTTGCCGATGGAAGAATTTCAAAAACAAATGTTGTCCTTAGAGGTTGTACGTTAGGATTATTAGGTCATCCATTCGACATAGATCTAATGCCCGTAAAACTTGGTAGTTTTAACGTCATCATCGGTATGGATTGGTTGGCGAAGTACCACGCGTTGATTGTTTGTGACAAGAAGGTCGTCCGCATACCTTATGGAGATGAAGTATTGATAGTTCGAGGTGATGATTGTGACGGCAGAAGTAAGTCGAAGCTGAATATCATATCATGTACGAAAACCCAAAAGTATATTGAGAAAGGATGTCAAGTTTATCTAGCGCAAGTTACGTCTAAGAAGACTGAGGAAAAGTCGGAGGAGAAGCGACTTGAGGACGTGCCGATCGTACTAGAATTTCCGGAAGTCTTTCCAGAAGACTTGCCGGGGCTACTGCCTGCTCAACATGTTGAATTTTAAATCGACTTAGTCTCTGGTGCTGCACTTGTAGCACGAGCCTCGTACCGATTAGCACCAGCCGAACTGCAAGAGTTATCTACTCAGTTGCAAGAAGTTTCTGACAGAGGATTTATAAGACCCAGTTCCTCACCCTGGGGAGCTCCGGTTTTGTTTGTCAAAAAGAAAGATGGATCTTTTCGGATGTGTATCGACCACTATGAACTAAGCAGGCTTACTATGAAGAACCGATACCCTCTTCTAAGAATCGATGATTTGTTTGATCAACTGCAAGGGTCAAGAGTCTACTCTAAGATCGACCTGAGATCTGGTTATCACCAACTCAGAGTTCGAGAGGAAGACATTCCCAAGACTGCATTTAGGACTCGCTATGGTCACTACGAGTTCCAAGTAATGCCGTTTGGTTTGACTAACACACCGGCAGTATTTATGGATTTGATGAATAGGGTGTGCAAACCGTATCTGGATAGATTCGTGATTGTGTTCATCGACGATATTTTGATTTACTCCAAGAGCAGAAAGGAGCATGAAGGACACCTTAAGTTAATTTTGAGGTTACTTAAGAAAGAGGAGTTGTACGCCAAGTTTTTGAAGTATGAGATTTGGTTGTAGAAGGTATAATTTCTCGGTCACGTGATTGATAGAGAAGGCATTCACGTTGATCCCGCTAAGATTGAGTCTATCAAGGATTGGGCGTCACCCAAGACACCAACCGAGATTCATCAGTTTCTATGCTTGGCCGGTTACTACCGATGATTTGTCAAAGGGTTTTCAAATATCGCTAGGCCTATGACAAAATTGACTCAGAAAAGCATGAAGTTTGATTGGGGAGAAAAGGCAGAAGCTGCGTTTCAGTTGTTGAAGCAGAAATTGTGTAGTGTGCCGATATTGGCTTTACCCGAGGGAAGTGAGAACTTTGTGGTATATTGCGATGCCTCGCATAAAAGGTTGGGCGCGGTTTTGATGCAAAAGGAGAAGGTCATAGCTTACGCATCCCGCCAACTCAAGGTTCATGAGAAGAACTATACCACACACGACCTAGAGCTTGGTACAGTAGTGTTTGCCTTGAAGATGTGGAGACACTATCTGTATGGTACAAAGTGCGTCATGTTCACTGATCACACGAGTTTATGACACATTCTCGATCAGAAGGAGTTGAACATGAGACAACGATGATGGTTAGAGTTGTTAAGCGACTATGACTGTGAGATTCGATATCACCCAGGAAAGGTGAAAGTGGTGGCTGATGCCCTAAGCCAAAAGGAAAGAAGTAAGCCACTATAAGTTCGGGCCTTAGTTATGACTATAAGGTTAAATCTTCCTAAGCAGATTTTGAGTGCTCAACCGGAAGCCAGGAAAGAAGAGAACTTCATCAACGAAGATTTGCATGGAATGATTAACAAGTTAGAACCTCATGCTAACGAAACATTGTGTTTGAACAATCGAAGCTGGATTCCGTGTTTTGGTGATCTGAGAGCTTTGATTATGCATGAGTCCCATAAGTCAAAGTATTCCATCCATCCTGGATCGGATAAGATGTACCAAGACATGAAGAAGTTGTATTGGTGGCCCAACATGAAAGCAGAAATTGCCACCTATGTTAGCAAGTGTTTAACGTATGCTAAGGTTAAGATAGAGTATCAGAAACCATCTGGATTGTTGGTTCAACCAGAGATCCCGTAATGGAAATGGAAGAATATAACAATGGACTTTGTAACTAAGTTGCCAAAGACGGCATCCGGTCAAGACACGATTTGGGTAATCGTTGATCGTCTCACTAAGTCTGCTCATTTCTTGCCTATGCGAGAAGATGACACGTTGGAGAAGTTGACGAGACAATACTTGAAGGAAGTAGTCTCAAGGCATGGAGTGCCAGTTTCGATCATCTCTGATCGCGATGAGAGATTTACTTCACATTTTTAGAAGTCCCTTAATAAATCATTAGGTACTCGATTGGATATGAGTACAACTTACCATCCAGAGCCTGATGGTCAGAGTGAGAGAACCATTCAGACATTGGAGGACATGTTACGTGCATGTGTACTCAACTTTGGAAAAGGTTAGGATAGACACTTACTATTGGTAGAATTTTCGTATAACAACAGTTACCATACCAGCATTAAGGCTGCTCCGTTTGAGGCGTTGTATGGGAGCAAGTGTCGATCACCAATCTGCTGGGCTAAAGTTGGAGATAGTCAGCTCACTGGCCCAGAGATCATCCACGAGACGACTGAGAAAATAGTTCAAATCAAGAGCCGTATTCAAGCTGCCCGTGATCGTCAAAAGAGTTATGCCGATGTGAGAAGGAAACCCGTTGAGTTTCAAGTAGGAGATAAGGTCATGCTGAAAGTATCGGCATGGAAAGGAGTGATACATTTCGGCAAACGGGGAAAGCTGAACCCTCGCTATATAGGACCTTTTAAAATCATTGCTAAAGTAGGAATCGTTGCCTATCGACTTGAACTCCTATAGCAATTGAGTAGAGTTCATAGTACGTTTCACGTCTTGAAATTGAAGAAATGTATGGCTGAAGAACCCCTTGCTATACCGTTGGATGAGATCCAAGTTGACGACAAATTGCACTTCATCGACGAACCTGTCGAGATTATGGATCGTGAGGTCAAGTGTCTAAATCAGAGTCGTATTCCGATTGTCAAGGTACGCTAGAACTCTAGGAGAGGTCCTGAGTTCACCTGGGAGCGTGAAGATCAAATGCAAAAGAAGTACCCCCATCTGTTCCCAATTTCTGCACTTGAGGCAAAAACTACGTCGTAGCTTTGAGGACAAAGCTCTTTTAACGGGGAAAAGATGTGACACCCCAAAAATTTGCGATCAATAAATTAGCCGTTTCCGTTTAGTAGTTTGAATTTTTAAAGTTTTGTTTAATATTTACGTTTAACCAGGAAGTTTTCCCGTTATTTATCTGAGAATCATCTCCGGGAGCGAACCGGGACACCTAACATTGTAGTATTTTGGCAATAGCCACGTTTCTATGTTTTAGGGCAATATTTAAAATTTTATAATTTTCGGAGATACCGTTATTCATTTTGTTACTTGCGTAAACCGTGTTTTATTTAAAAATGAGCATGTGCATGGAAGGCTTAGAAATTAAATCATGCAAGAGCACTAGCATCATAAAATATTAAAAACCATTTTGGTCCCCCCTCCTCATGCATGCATGCGTCCAAACACCCCTTAATGAACCTTGGAGACCAAGTTGAATTCAAAAATCAATAAGACAAGATTACAACTCATTTTTGTCCTAGCTCATTTGTGATTGGAGGATCAAATTGGTCCCCTCTCTTTCTCTTGTCCTATTACACGACACACACACAACAAACATTTAGTGTGTGAAGTAAACTTTGTATTACTTAAACCATATTACTTCCACTTTCTCATTCATAAAACACACACACTAGAAATTGAGTTTTCTCTTTTCTTCTTTGATCTCTTTTGTTCGAACCACCCAAGAAACACACAAACACTCATACTTTTCCAATCTTGATTAAAAACCTTTGAAGATATTGTGTTCGTGGTTGATATTTATTGTATTCGGGTTGGTTATAAACAACATTTGGGTTGTTTCTAGTCATCAATCATCCTTCTAAACCACTTCTTTTTGTAAGTCTCTTAATCTTTGAATAACTTATACTTTCCTAATCATCTTGATGCATACATGCTAGTTGTACAACTTATTTTGTAAGAACAAAGATTTTAAAACTACATAAACCATAAAAGGTTACATATATATTTCGAAACATATAAAAAGAAATATAAGGAAATCATAGTTTTGTGATCGTGGTTATTTTCGTGTAATAAAAATGGTATGTTATAGCTTATTATATTCGGCTTATGTTCAAAAGCTTTTGGAAAAGCTTATTTGATTATTTCGAGCTTATTAGGCTTATATTTAGGTTCGGCCCAAACTAGAAAAGAAAGGAAAACATTTGTTTAGCTTATTTTGGTTCGACTTATATTTTATTAGCTTATTTTCTAGCTTATTTTGAAAGGACAAATGATAAACTTATTCGGCTTAATAAATAAGCCCGAATATAGCTTATTGGGCTTATAGCCGCGTCCCATAAACAAGCCCAACACCATGAGCTTATTTTAGACAAAGTATTATCACAAAATGAACAACCAACCCCTTCCTATGGCTAGGAAGGGGTTTATATACATGAGTGGTTATGCCCCAATGGGCTTGAGTATGGGCTTACAAGTGGGCTAAAGGCTCGGCCTAATACTACTAGTCATACGCTTACTTTCTAACTACGAGCTTTGCTATACTAAACAATACACGGGGGTGACCGAGTCTTTTTCATAATCCTAACAATCTCCCCCTAAGGGAGGTCACCCCATAAAATACAATTTGAATAATAGCATTCTAGTTCTTCGACCTTCTGTCAGTAGCTCGTAGTCTTTGATTCTTCATTCTTTGAGATCATTGTACACTATGTAGTGATCCTTGAACTTTGTTCCTTAGACTTGTGTGATCTTCGAGCTTTCTTTGAGATCATCAGCCACAGTAAATCTCTTAATCATCCTTGTTGTGAAGTGTTGCCTTCATGTGATGTTGTGACCTTCGGACCCGCATGCTCACACTTTTCTTGATCATGATACCACTTCTCAGAGTTGCGGAAGCTGTGTTGTAGGTCATTCAGTTGTCATGATGTCTTTACTTGGAAACATTAAGTGTGAGCATTGGGTGGTGAATTGACTCCACTAGAACGAGGTGTCTCCATCTCCATCTTTGCTTGATCCTGTAATAAAACAGTTAGCAATAAAGCTTGTGGGCGAATATGGCTTTGTCATTCGCCCGAGTCTGGTTGGATTAACCTCTGGATCCGGAGGTCCAACCTGTAGATAAGGTAGATTAATATTAGAAGAATCTCCTTGAAAGGATTTTCTAGTATAAGTATCCAGAATTCATATGATGTGTAACCATCAAAATAAACCATACTTGCATGTTTCTTTATCGGAATAATCTCAAAAGCAGACATCACGATAAGAGTGAATCGGTTAGTTACTATCTTACCGATTAAAGAGAAAACTTGATTTGAAAATCAATCGACGTGTCGTTAGAGAAAGTATTTTGTGACACATCGAGAGTGTTTGATAGCATAAAATCAAATTTCATTAGAAACTCATTTGTTTTGAAATATGTTCACAATCGATGTGCTAGAAAATCAGTTGTTGAGCACATCGAGAGGTTTTCCAAAATGGTTCGTCAATTCACAACCTGGAACAAGTTTGATTCACAAGGAATCGCACCATCGTTGCTTTCCATTTGTCACAAGTTTAATCCATAGTGGATCTCACATGTCACCTACCAAGAGCTTGTTTGATGTTGGCTCTAGAAGGATTTCCATCTTCATTGTGAGTACTTTCGTATCACTCAGATGTTCTGGCAATACCACGAGGATAATGCAAAGGACTCTTAACATCTTTACTTATTGTCACAGTGTGTGAGAAACAAGCACAATATGGATAAGTGTCCTAACGAGATTTGTGGATGATCTCATGGCTCTAGACTCAATAGTGAATTTTTGGTTTTTAGTAGTCGGAGGTGGAAGGCAAATAGGGGCTGCACCTTTTCATTCATCTAACTCGGAGTGAGAGAGATGATAGAAATGTATTGATCTCCGTGAGAAATGAAACAAGAATCCTTTGAGGGATCTTGAGTGGCTAGGGAGGGTTGTGCAGCGTATCACTGGGTCCATGATACTTATCTTCAATGTCAGCAATCAACCATGTGATTCTGACAGCATATGTATTGACCCGGTTTCTGCCTAATGTTTAAGGAGGGCTGCTTTCTTTTTCACCTTTATCTTAACATTGTCTTTTTCATTTTCAACCCCTTAAGTTGTTACCGAGACTTATTACTCACCTTGTTGGGTTTATTCTAGTACAAGCTACTATCTCAGTCCTCACTATTCCCTTATCTCACATAACTCTCTTTTGTAATCATTCTAGGACAACTTACACTAACTAGTGGTTGTCCCTGGTAGATACCTATCGGCTCTAGCGGGATCATAGAACATGTACCTAACATACCATCCTTATCACTCCGATTAAAGCGTAAATTACAGGGTCGGGCTTTTGGTACTTTCTCTTCCCATCATATACATTCATGCCCCTTAATTTGTGTTCGATATTCGAAAGGTTTAGCACCTATGGGATGAGCCTACATTGAGTTTAAAAAGAATCACATTTTTCTATATCAGATTTTCATAATTAAATCACTTTTCTCCCCCTGTGCAAAAATTTCAAAATCCGTTGAGTTTTTGGGTCTACAATTGTTTTAAGTTAGGAAAATTTTGGAGGAAAGTGGTGGTCAGGTTTATATAATCGAATGTGTAACATAATAGGTTACTTAATATACAAGCTAGTTACAGTTTTAGTCACTACATAATAATGTACATATTAAAACAGCGTATAAAATAGACTACCCCTCATTCGGTTTCTCTGGGCCAGTATCCGGTAGTCGCCTTCTCGAAATCGTATACCAATAAAGCTCTCCAGATTCCGAAAGATACGTCTGTCTTTAGTCATTTTTGGATAGGAACATGAAGTCTGCTTTTGTCAATCTTTCTTTGTCCAAAATCTGGGCGTTCATCCTGGATTTAGTCATGTTGATCGGAAATTCCTTACTCGATAGTCACAATGCTTCATCAATTCGTTTATTTTTTTTATTTTTATTTATGGTGCGAGTGGCCATCATGATTGTGTATTTCATTGAACCTTATGATCATCTGAACCCCGTATCTATCTCTAAAAATGACTGCCCTTGGAGAGTCTATGACGGTGAAATCATGCTTGAACTCAAATCCAGTGGCCTCCCATCGAGGTTTGGTGAGGTTTAGCTGCGTCTGGTAACTCTCAATTCCCAGTTGGAAGTCTTCTACACGTTTTCTGATAACCAAGTTTCTGGTCCATAGATTGACAGCGGTAGTTAAAATCTTTTTATCTTCGGGTGATAGGTGGTTCAAGTGACCTTAAAGATTTAACAAGTACAGATCTTCAAAGTCACTTGGGTACATGTATTTGAAGTCCCTTTCTGCTATGACGTATTCTTTGAGATCAGCTCGTCGAAGGACTATCTTCTTCATGTAGTTGTACCCGTACATTGAAAAAACTTCGATTCGGACGACACTTAAGATACGCATATGAGTCCGGACTGCTCGGCGGTCTCATTCAGATGAGAATCGGTCAATGTAGAATCATTGTCTTTGAAACCACCAGTGAGAGATACCATACATAGCTGTGATGTCATACTTGCATTCCTCTTCAATCCAGAACTGATCAGGCACTAGTTGTTCCAAGCCGACATCAGGATAATATGCCGCCTTCATCTTCGAGATTGACAAGGCCGGTCTGCTAACCTTGCGACCATATCATAGATACTCTAGGTCTTTGTTGAAGAAGAAGTCTGGTTAAATGGTTACATGGCCTGGTTCACCACCCAGTGGAAGTGGCTTACTGACATTATACCTGAGGATTGTATCATCCACTTGATCGGTGAGAAGTTTATGGCACTCTTCCATTTGGAATTGGAGATGAATCATGTAAGGATGAAACACTTTGACGATTTCGAATGCAGGGCCTTCCAGGTCTCGAAGTGTCAGGTGAGTGATTCCTTGTCTTTTGCAGTACCAATCCATAAATATCGCCATATCCCCGGTTTAGGCAAGTAGAGAGTTTTCTAGTGGAGGTGCATATGTCGATTTAAGAGCAGAGGCCCAGTTGTTTGTTGGCATAGTCAGATCAGATGATGGAATAGTCCAAGCAGGTTCTGGAGTGGCCGGTCTATCTTCAGTGAGAGGTTTCCACCAGCTCTGCCTCAAGTTGACTGTAGGAATATGATCACGTCCTACCTCATCACCACTAGAATATGCTTGTTCATCTGCAGTGGTTTCATCATCCATATAAAGATCATCAGGAATCATTGTGATTGAGGGCTTAATCCGGGTGTCAGTCGTTGTCCAAGCAGAGAATTCAGCTAAACCATCTATCTTTAAGGAACTTGGGGCCGCGGTGCTTGTTGAGTGACCTCCTTGATGAGTGGATGAGGATGGAGGTGGTGGAGGAGGAGCTTGGGCAGAATCGAAGGCTCCGGTTGTGCCATAAGCCCCTGATGCGCCTGACGGTGGTGGAGGAGGAGGTGGTGGTGAAGGTGGAGACCCAGAAGAAGTATTTGGAGAATCTTGCTTACTTTTCTTCTTAGTTTCCTCCTGAGCCTTATCTACATCAAAGTCCTCACTTTCATCACGACGAATGGAGTCCTGTAGTGCTTCATATGCTACTCGATGGTTAGCAAGTCCCTTGTCATAGTTTTCCTCCAACATGCGTTGGAGCAAAATTTCCTTCATGTCAGATGTAGGGAGATCTTTGAAGCGAGCACGAAGAGGAGCTCTTATGGCATGCTTTACTGATGATATAACCACCTCCTTCATTGATTCATTAATCTTTTGGTCAATCTCCTGTGAATCAATAAACTCCACCGTATGCTCTTTGATCATTTTGGGTAAGTCCATAGTTTCCAACTTATTGATCCTGCTCCCCTGCTTGTCTAGACGTGTTTCCAGAGCTTGATTTTCTTCCACTAGATTCGCGATAAACTCTTCAAGTTCACCCATACGCTTGATGAGGATAGGATCTGATGGACCTTGTTGTGGTTGAGGTGGTAGTGGAAGAGTTGTTGTTGTTGTTGCTACAGTTGTGGTTGTGGTGGTTGGCAATGGCCCATGAACATTGGGAGAATCTTGTCTAGGCACGGGACCGATCACCGGTGACGTCATAGGAGGGAAGACCGAGATGTCTTGCTGAATAGTGACAGATACCATCAATTCAGCTTCGGTGTCTGCCGTTGTCTTCTCATTGTCAGCCTCAGACGGTTTGTCATTCAAGAATTGATCACCAAAGCTAAAGTCTTTGGCGAGATGTTGTAGAGAAGACAACGTCCCTGTGGAGCTGACAGGTTCTTCTGGTATCACCTGTTCATCAACCGTTAGCTTCAGATTCTCCTGTACATCAGGGTATGCCGCGGCTGTGAACCCTTCATCCATATGTTCAGGTTGTGGTTGACTGGAGGGATCAATGATCTCAACATCCGAGTGTTCAAGGTTTGGTCCAGCGAGAACACTAGGAGTTGGTAACGATTGGGATTTAGGAACATCATCAGGGTTTGGTCTAGCCTGGCCTTCATCTAGCATACTAAGGTCTGGTCCAGCCTGGCCTTCGTCTTGAGCCCCACTTCTAACCACTGAAGGCATTTCTTCATCAGACTCAGTGTCACTGCCAGACAATCCAAGCTCGGCATATAAGGAAGTGGAGTCTTCACGACCTGCTGTTTCAGTTGAAATGTGAGAACGTCTCTGAAATATGTATTATTCAGTAGGGCTTTTCTTCTTTGGAGTCTAAAGGTTGAGGAGAACTTAGGCCGCTTGTTCCTTACCTACTTTCTCTTTCCCCTTTCCTGGCACCTCTGGTAGTGGTTGAAATTTCCTAGTGTCAGTTTCCCTGAATACCACAGGAGGGAGAGGACCCCTTTGAGTTGGGTATGCATCTGTTAAGCTCTCTTGCAAAACCTTTTGTAGTATCGCCTCCTCTGTGTCTTCAAGGCTGGGTTTAGCAGTAGGAACCCCTTCATCAACGAATTCATCTACCAACTGCTTAGAACTCTTAACAGTTCTCTTCTTAACCACTTTTCCCGCCTTAGCACGTTTGGCTAGTGGTGTGGCCTCCGACGACTCAGACACCGGCTTGCGCTTCTTCTCCTGAGGTTTGGCCGGTGCTAGTTTAGGCTTCTTGGATGCGGCTTTGGGTTCGGTAGGCTTTGATTGCTTGGTTGGTTTTGGTTTGGTTTGTCTTGCTGGCTTTGCTGGCTTGGGTGCTGGAGAATCAGGATCACTCACTTCTTCACCCGCAAGGTATCGTTGATGCTTTGCAACTTTATTCTGATAAGCTTCATAATAATCAGCTCCTCGAATGACATCATTGATGAGTTCATTCGGTATAGTCATCCCGAAGACTTCCCGTTTGGTCCCCTTAGCGCTGAACTTGAGATTACCTAGTACAGGTTCCTCAGTAGGCAGATGGAGTGGGGACTCAGGTCTTGGGTGGAAGTTGTGAAGCCGTTGCAAGTGAAATATTATCAACTTAGTGAACCGGATACTTGGGATCAGAATGATAGTCGCTTTCTTCTTTCCTTGAGCTTGCTGTGCCAGATTCCTCTTGTCTTCTGTGAAATTGTGGATAGACTGAGTGAATTCTTCCCACATCCTTTCAGCATAATCAATGTGAGCTCGATTAACAACACCCCATAGGATCTGTAGCACTGGGGCTCTTGGTCTTTCAAATCCTGATGTCTTTCCCGTAAGGCACAGATTGATGATTGTTGCGAGTGCCCTCCAAGGTTGGAACATGTCGTTAGTGGTGACATTTGACAAGTTTATGACTTCTCTTGGATAACCCAACTCATTGACAAACTTGATCAGCGTATCAGGAGTCGGAGGAGGAGAAAAAGCCCGGTTTTTATCGACTGGCGTGATTTGAAGAGCGTCTCTGAGTGTGTCTTGAGTGAGATCAAACCATTGCTCGTCCAGTTGACACTTATAACTCCCAGCTTTACTGTCAAAGCAGATAGTATCCCAGAATTGTTGGATATAGATAGCCGGTATTGTTGATGACGCTGTAAAAGCTCTGAAGAAATTGGTTTGCTTGAGAATGTCCACAGCAATCTTGAAAATTGGGCTGGGTTGAGATTTTTCTTCATTCAGATAGCAGTTGCTTTTCCCAATTGGCACCCAGCGAATGCGTGGTAAGATCTGTTCATCTGTGCGGACAGGTGGTGCCATTGCGGGTGCATGTACAGCATCAGTCATTGTATCTGCACAGTTACAATCACAGAAGAGCGACCATGCAGATAGGAATTGTTAGATGTGAGCAGATGCTCGGAAGTTAATCACGTATGCACAAGATTCAAGAGTAAGAACCCTAAGATCATGTTATAGTGTTAATCAATGAGTTTGGTCAACTCTTGAGTTAACGGAAGTTAACTCATCGAAGAGAGGACAAGACACACCGAAATAACCACAAGGTTCAATGGCAATTAACAAACCATGTAGGATACAGGCAATGGATAAGACACTTTGTATCAAACAATAATCTTCAACAACTTCAAGATCAAAACGCAATGCAGTCATAATCAAAACGCAGGCATAATCAAAACGCAGTGAATCAAAACGCAACTAAGTCAAGAATCAAAACGCAACAAATCAAAACGCAACTAAGTCAAAACGCAACACTCAAAACGCAGCCATCATCAAAACGCAACCATCAACACGCAATGATTATAATATTCAAAACAAGTCAAAACGCAATCATTTTAGAAAATTTCGAAATAAGGGGTTCAATATTTTAATATTAAAATTTCTTCAAATCAAAACGCAACGAGTTGCGTTTTGAACCTGTTTTGTATCATATAATCAAAACGCAACCACATATTATATTATCAAAACGCAGTTATGATCTAATCCCCAAAACGCAACCAAAACATTTCTAACCCAAAACGCAATATGAATATGGGCTCAAAACGCAATCAAGAACACCTATCTAAACGCAATATGAATGTAAACTCAAAACGCAATCAAGAAGATTTTATCAAAACGCAACATGAATTTTAACCACGAAAACGCACCTAGGAACTAATTCTCAAAACGCAGTCATTAATTTAACCACAAAAACGCAACCAAGAACTAATTCTCAAAACGCAATATGAATGTAACCACAAAACGCAATCAATAACTAATTATCAAATCGCAATCAAGCACCAACAGTCAAAACGCAACATGAACACCAATTCAAACTTTACATGAAGAGCACTAGGGGATTCATTTCAGGCAATAACACAGCATCATTAGACTATTCTAATGCTAACCCAATCAAAAAAGATTCAATAACACGCACTAACCACGATTAGGTTGGTGGTTTCGTCCGTATACCCTAAGAACAAAATGATTGAGTTCGATTAAGACCATGATATTCAAGATAAAGCCTATTCACATAGTAATAAACATTAATCGATCGATACCTGATCAAGAAATCACACAAACAATTACTGGAGAAGCAAATCGCAAGTGAGTGTGTTTTGAAAATAAGAGAGAGAAAAATGAAAACTTTGACTAGACTTTTTACTTGTTTGACTAGTCAAAACGCAACACTTTTATATCCCTACTTTCAACTTTCAGGTAATGACACACTCGGCCCATCTTCTTTTTCTTTTGGGTAACTACCAACAATTGGCCGAATTGGCCCCTCTCTTTTCTTAACTTAGCAACTAATGGACTAATTATCTTGGGAAAGCGACACAATTGGTCCTTCACATTTAATAAACCTAGGATACAAGTAGCAAATAGCACATAAGACCCTAGACATGCATATAATTGATACATTTGGACCTTTTTAAGTTAACACTAGTTTAACTTCCCCTTACACCATAACCCCGTTAGTAACCACACCTTTTTGTGTTGAAAAATGCCTGAAATATGTCATAAATTTGAAAAACCACTCTCCCCCTCAATCAATGACCCGTTTTCTATTTAAAGAGCTGTAGTCGTTGATTGAATGTCAAATTTATGAAAAACCAAGTCCGATGAATTTTCAAAAGCCGCTTTAAACCACCACGTGAGATCCAAATAATTTTCTAAAGAATCATAGACGGAAAATTATGAGGATAAAAGAAGACTTCTCTTCTTAATCAAGAAATAATGCACTGAAGCGTACATTAGATCGAGGTTGCAAGGATATAAAGTAATCCATGCCCGGGAGAACTTAATCACCCGTTGTTAGGAACAGCCGTCTTTTTGGCGACGTGCTTTCCTCATTTTGAAAAGCGGGTTGCAGTCTGAAATAACTGCAAGCCATTAAGACATGTTTTGAAAAGGTTTAAACTTCCGTTCGAGCTTCATTTAAAGACCCGTGTCATTATTGAATGACATTTCTAGGACCATAAATGTTATCGATAACCGAAAGACATGTCTTGAAGAAAACTATTTTTGGCAAATTCTATTTTCTGATTTTTATGTATTTTTGATGGTTTTATATTTTTGTATTTTTCTTTTTGGGTTTAAGTATGTACATATTTACATAGGATACTTGAAGCCAATCCGTTACTCATCCTGATCATCCTGAAGACTTTTGAGTGTCTCCGGCTTCATACACTTCATGCCAAGCCTTGGGAGAATGAATTCGAATCGTTCTCTGGGCAGCGCCTTAGTGAATATATCCGCCAGTTGATACTCTGTCCTCACGAAATACAACTCAACCACTCCTTTTTCCACTTGTTCTCTGATGAAATGATGTCGGATGTCGATGTGTTTAGACCTAGAGTGCTGAACGTCTATGGCACTCTTGTTGTCACAGTACAGAGGGATGCGATTGTAAGCGAAGCCATAATCTGATAATTGAGACCGCATCCATAGGATTTGGGCACAGCAACCAGACATCGCGATGTATTCAGCCTCTGTAGACGAGATGGACGTGCTAGTTTGCTTCTTTGATGACCAGCTGACTAACTTATCACCAAGGAACTGAGCACTGCCAGATGTACTTCTGCGAGTGTCCTGACAACCTGCATGATCTGCGTCTGCGTATGCTGTTAGTGCCATGGCGGTGTCTTTCGGATACCAAAGACCCATATTGATGGTTCCTTGGAGATACCGAAAGACCCGTTTAACTGCCTCAAGGTGCTTTTTAGTGGGCCTAGATTGATATCTAGCACACATGCACACAGCAAATACGAGGTCAGGTCTACTGGCTGTGAGGTACATCAGGGACCCAATCATGCTGCGATATTTGGTCTGGTCAACAGGGGTCCCTGAGAGGTCCTTCATTCCGTTTTGTTCTCTCCACCTTGGAGTTGTCAACAGGGTCAATTTTATAAGTATCAATTTCTTTAAAATCTCATTTGCATATTTAGATTGATTAATGAAAATGCCTCTAGGATTTTGAGAAATTTGTAAGCCTAAGAAAAATGATATTTGACCCATCATCGACATTTGAAATTTAGAACTCATTTCATTAGAAGAACGGTCACAATCTTTGGGGTCGGTCTGAGGTAAATATGATTTTCATCAACATATATTTGAACATGAAGAGTTGTGTTTGCCTCATTTTCTGAATGAACAAGGTTGGATCGACCGACACCTTGGAGAATCATTGTTGCCATGAAGAAAAACTTTTACAAAGTGGTCATACCATGCCCGGGGGAGCATGTTTTAACCCGTATAAGTGCTTTCTTCAGACGATGAGACATGATGTGGAGGTTTGGTCAACAAAGCCTTTCGGTTGGTGGACATAGGGACTTCTTCTGTGAGCTCGACATTTTAACAGAATGCAGTTTTCACTCCATTTGATAAGCTGTCTTGTTTTTACTGGCCGGCTGGGGCCATGGATTATCCTGATGGCGTGCCAAGTCGAGCAATCGGGGGGGATGGATGCTTTAATTTCGAGTTCCGTCGGCTTGAACGAAAGCCTTGTGCTTCTTTGAGTGCCGGGGGGAGTGCTTCATTCACCTGAATGCTGCTTGCGGCACCGCTTTTTATAAATCATTGTGAGCATTATTCATGGCACAGTTGGAGGTGGTACGATGCTCCCCATACGTCCCAGTCGATCAAATAATTCATAGATTTCGTCTTACTATGGCTTGGAAACCAGCAGTCTTCAGTAGCTGTAGCATTTGGAAGTTTTTCAGTTCGACTTTGGAACCAGTACGGAATTGTATAGGAAGCAACCATCAAGGCATCGTAGTGAGCGGTTCCGTCGGCGAGTCCAGTTCTAGAGGGAGTCCGAAGTATGTTGTCATGAGTATGGAATGTCAGGTCCATTTCTGGGATATGTTCATGAGGTGGGAGGTGAGATTGGTTCGGAGTTCGTGGCAGCATGATTTCCCTAGTTGATGAAGCTTCATGGGTTCTGATCTAGGCGCGAACACATTAACAAATGGTCCCCGTGATCAGCTGCAGCAATACGGATTACTTCTGCATATTAGCTCAACCATGCTCACCCCATGAGTGTACCGAAGAGGTATTGTGTGGTTGTGCGAATTGGGTGTGGTTTGGGGTTACCCGGCACGTGTGTATCGTGCGGTCGAGTTTCAAGAGATAAAGTGACATGTACCAAATAGTATGGTCATGGTTCCGGTAGGGGTGGGCAAGTTCTGACCCGCATGAATACCCGACCTTGGAAAACCGACACGGAAAATTTAACAGGTTCGGAGTTTGATTCTCAACCTCCTCCCCCCCCTCCCCCCCCATGTCCACCCCCCCCCCTCCCCCCCCCCCCCCCCCCCCCCCCCCCCCCCGCCCCCCACCCCCCCCCCCGCCCCCCCCCGCCCCCCCCTCGTTTGGGCTCGACCCCTATCTGACCGTTTTTATTAAAACAGGGCTCAGGTTCTGGTTGATGATTCAAGGGTAGAGTTTAATCAGTGAACCGCCACCTGGTTATTGGGTGGTTTATCTTGTTGTGCTTTAAATACCATACCTTTTCTCCATTAAATAGAAATTAATTAAAATTAAAAAAAAATATCTCAAAACGGGACTTTAAATGATCCCCCCCAATAAACAGACAAGAAACTGATATAAACGTTTAGGTTTGTGTTCTTTACACTTGTGTTGTGCCTGAGGGGGGAGTAAAAAAGGAGTTATCACACCCACAAAAGACAGAAAAACAAAGCTTTTTTCTTTTAATAAAACGACAAAACCAGACTCGGAAGGAAAAGCTGTGAGTGGAGGACAAAGCCAAATCAAAGCCTACATAAAAATGACCCAGAAAAAAAGTCAAGAAGTCAAAGTGCAATCTCAAGACTAACTCTGTAAATGGGTCAAGAAATGAGCCTGGAATTGAAGTGTTAGTATTATTGGATCAAGCGTCAAACAATCTGTGGGTCCGGGGAAAGCCCAATACTGTATGACTAATGTGCGTCTTAGCCTGCAGCGTAAGACCAAATGGGCCCTAATTCAATTACTGAGCCCATTTGTGTTGCATTTTTTGACAAAGACTGTGAAGAGATTTTTGCAAGGCCCAAGCCCAGCCTATAGTTCTCAGACCATTGTGTTCACAAAGCCCTAATATACAATACACGTTCCGAAAAACCAAAGGAATGCCCAAAACATTTTTTTTAATAAAATATTAGGTACTTTAAAAATGTCGTTTCACTCTAAATTGTGTTTTATAAAGAAAAATTGAATAAAAAATTAATAGAGGGACTTGAACATTGTTACTTTCAAAATCCCTTTTTCCCTTTTAAATAGCCATAGGACTGTGTCTGCCAAATGGGTAACGAGGTTTCTTTTAGTGTCTTTTTATTACAAATTAGCCTGAGGGCGCCTATTTGGTGCAGGCCTTGAAACCTTATTATAACTTAGAAATAAAAGGTTTACAAAAGAATGAAAAGAAAATGATGTTGTGGAGGAGTCTCTTTTTGGCTTTTTGAAAGTATTTTTTAAAAACCTGCCCGACCGATAGCATACCCGATCATCCCTCTCTAACCCTTCCGCCTTATCCTATAAAAGCCCCACCTTGCCTAACATGTTATCCCGCCACCACCTCAAAACCCTCAACATCACGAGATACCAGCCTAACCCTTTTACCCAACCCCTCCTCTACCCAGTCCAATCCCTTCCCACCTCCCACTAACCCTAAAAATTGCCACCTTGGCAATCTCCCCAAACCCGAAGCACAATCAATGGCGGGATTGAGCTTAAAAGAAACACAAAAGAAATGGAGGGCTAGGATTTGTTGCTGAGGCTTCACTCACACAAGAAACACAAAGAAAGAAGCTGTGAAGACCTTGGACTTATATAAATTCAAGAAAACACAAGCCGAAAGACACTAGTTTTTACTTTAGCTTCTCTTATTTTAATTTTTAATTAACTTGTAATTTAAGTTTCAGCTTGCTTTCTAAGTGTAATATTACTGTTTTAAAAGTTTAATTCAAGTTTTGAAGTTGATGTTAAGTTTCTTGTGATTTTCAATATTATTCGTCTTTTAAATTCCTTGTTAATCCTGAAAAAAAAATGAGTTTGCTTGTTACTTTATTACCCTGCTGTCATTGATCTCAATCTGTATTAATAGTTTTAAGTAAAACTAAGTAAAACATCATTTTTACTTACCTAAGGGGGTGTTTGGCAAAGCTGACAAAATGGGTCACAATGGGTTGGTTATGGGTCAAGTGCACTCAGCCACTTTTGGCTGAGTGTGTAGGTTAATCTAGCCACTTACATCACCACCTTTAGTTTGGAAATAAGTTTTTGAGTGCCCTTTTGTTTTCTGTCAAAATCTGAAAAAGCCACCTTGAGCTTAAGTGCTCAAGCTGCATAAGCAGCTTAAGCACATTGTTTAAGTGCTCTTTGGTGTTGTTTCTACCCATAAACCCAAGCCCTTGTTGCTGTCACTTGGGTTTGACCAAGTTTAAGTCAAAAATTGGCTTTGCATTTTTTTAGAACCCTCAAATTCAAGCCACAATTTCAGCAGCTTCTATTGTTTCTTAAGCTCTCACATTTTGAATATAAACTCACTAGTCATCCCTTTAATTCTGTTTGTGGGTTATTTTGGCCAATAAGCTCTTAAGAGCTTATTTTTCATAAGCTCAAAAAGCCCCTAGCCACTGCTGTTGTATCTCCCCTGGTGCTGAGCACCCAAACTCAGCCCTTTTATTTAGCTTATTTTAACCTAGACCTTAGGATTTTTTAGCTTTTACCCATAGCTTTTTACTAGTCCTTTAAGCTCCCAGGATTTTGTAGCTTAATTCCCCCTCTAGATTAGCTCATTTAGGCTGCAAAGTAGCCCTTTTTCTGTTTTTATTTTAATTAAGTCAAGTTAGCTTATTCCTGCTTTAGCTTATTTTAGGGCTTATTGGTATTAAGTTTAGTTAAATTAGGTAGATTTAGGTTAGTTAAGTTAGTAAACCCACTTTCAGCTTATCCTGAGCTCTCAAGCCCAAAGAAAAAGCCAAATAAGCTTATAAGCTTATTAGGTTTCTGTCAGACCAAAAGCTCACTTTTCCAGCTTATTGTGACCCTTTCAGCTTATGTCCCTTTTATAAACAATGATAAGCTCAAGCCCCTGAACAACTTTTATTTTATAGCTTTTTGATTTTAAGCACTTAGGATTGCCTTTGCATTACGGGGTCAAGTTCAGGGACCAATTGTGTAAATTTACCTTTTCATTATTAACTCAGTTAGTGCTTAGGTTTAGTTGTAGTTTGCTTCGTTAGTCCTTTAGGGATTGCACTGTTAGTCCTTTCTAGTTAACAGCATTAGTTAGTTTATTTAATTTAATTAATTTAAATTAGGTTTAGATTTAATTAGTTTAATTACTTTTAATTCAAACAGTAACTTTTAGGGCTTTTTATATTTTTAGATTCCTCAACTTTTTCTTTATTTAATTTGATTTTTT